>BRDA01002612.1:6087-20619 GCA_036984385.1 Crenuchus spilurus | reverse complement strand
AGACCAGAGCTCAGATTGACTACATCCTGATCAACAAGCAGTGAAAACAGTCAATCAATAATGCACGCACATGCCTCAGTGCAGACTGTGATTCTCATCACTATCTCGTGATGTTGACATTGAAGATGAGGTTCAAAAGGAAACAAGCGAGGAAGCCAATTCAACTGGACCTCAAGCTGCAGTACCAAGTGGAGGTTGCCAACAGATTTGAAGACTTAGCAAGACTCCAGGAACCACACACACCAGATGAACTGTAAACTAAACTGACTAGAACTGGTACATTACAACAGATCTGCTTAAGCAGAGAAATCACCAAATTGTGCTAGAAAGCAGTTCGGCAGGACTGAAGCTGCAGACCGCTGTGGTGGCATGAAAGCCGAGTACTTACTTCTTCTGGTCTTTCTGTGAAGCTTTGAGATTTAACAGTTTGTTCATGGCGCCATGCATTTCCTTTAAGCAGAAGAGGACTAGAGCATTGAAAACTGAAAAAACAAAAAACACGTGTTTCAGTTCAACTACTCAACTTCTCACAAAATCATTTCGACGTAAATAAGCAAAAACACTTACCTGCGCTGTCTGCCACTGTGTAACGAGACTGATCCTGATCCTGGTCTCCTTTTGTAGTCGCTATGGCAGCCTTGAAGGCTTGTGTGATGTCCTTGATCAACCGCGCAGAAGGTTCTTTCTGCATGGAAAGATGCAAGAATTTACCCAAACTTTCCAAAAACGTCAATCACACCTGTTGGTTTTGTAGGTGATTGGAGACAACCACTCCTTACAAAGTGATGATCTGTTTCTAACTTCTCATTACTTAATGATTTAGACGGACATGTGCTCATGTGGTCACAGTGACAAGGCCTTGGAGGTGTTTATTTTCAGGCTTTACTGAAGGAGGTTATCAGGACGTGTTTTCTGTGTTATGGCCATGAGACGAGATAGACTGGAACCACTAGAGATGAGCAAGATGTAAACTAGATATTCTGTCATATTGACAGGCGACATCCAATGGTTTCCTTGTGATTTACATATGATCTGCATAAATGCTTTGATGGGGTTTGTGTTAAGGCAGGGGAGGGAACACCGAAGTGTGATCTATTTCATTCCCTAACTTTGCTTCATGCTCTTGCTCTTTCTCTGGGTTGTGAATGTGCTGACCTGTGGATATAATTTTGCTCTCTCACTATATTTTTGTGTGTTTTTACTGTTATCTCTAATGTTATAGCAACATTTCAAGTAAACCTATAAGACTCATTGTCATATTTTCACTTTTAGAGTTTCTCTTATAGGTTGAAATGTTATTCTGGTCATGTTGGGGTAAAACTACCCAAATAGTTCAGTTTGAGAAAAACACAGATTGTGCAGAATAATACAGGCCGTTTACTACTCCTACAACCCTCCAACTGCAAATCTCAAAGAGGTTTTTTAAATGCAGCCGTGAATGTTCAAAATAAAAATCAACACAGAGAAAAATATTACCTTAAGCTCTGCTCTCCAATTCTCAATCATTCTAGCTGTGACTTTAGTGGTCTTGTCTGCAGACTTCTTTGTGGTTTTTGTAGACTGGTCATCATCTTCCTCCTCATCTGAGCTGGCAACCTGACATCACACAAACACGCAGTGAAATCAACTGAAACATGATATTCCAAAAACTCAAATTACAAACCAAGATATACATTTGAGAAAAAACGTATTGTATGTCATGTCATGTCACACGCCGTCATCGCTTGGCGATGGTAGGCTGCACAGACGAGTCACTTCTCTCCAATGCCATCTGTCTCTGCTTGCTTGTAGCAGGCTAGCACCTGATAATCCAGTCCACGTCTTGATGTTATCCATCCAGGTTATTCCTGGTCTTCCACGTCTTCTGACTCCCTCCACAAGTCCAGTCATAACACTTCCTTCAATGCTCTCATGTGCTGCCTCATCACATGACCGAAGTAACGTAACTTGCGGGATTTAACGTGCATCAGTAACTCCTTTTGAGTTCTAGCATCTCATAGACTTGCTCAGTGGTCATCATCTTCATCCATGAGATCTTCAGCAACTTCCTGATGCACTTGTTCTCAAAAGCCTGAATACATCTTTCTTCCTCTTCCTTCAGTGTCCAGGCTTCACATCCATATGTAGCTACTGGCCAGACCAAGACTTTCATCAGTCTTAGTTTGGTGTTGGTGCTCATTGACTTGCTTTCCCACATCTTTGCCAATTTGACCATCACCAACATGCCCATGGCCATTCTTGTCTTCACTTCACTGGCACAGTCTGCAGCTTTTGTTACTCTGCATCCCACATACGTGAAATATTGTATTGAATGTATTGTATACTCTTATAAAATCTTGATGTACTGTAGTGTGACATCAATGCAGACAAACTTGTTGGTATGTCAATTACACTCTCTCTGATTGCCGAGAGGCAGCTGATGATGCATAAAATATACACTTTTAAATGTCTCTGTAAATGTGAAAAAGTCACACATCTATGCTCATATGTTGCTTGTATTCTCAGCAGAGGCATCATAGTGAGGTGAAAAGTAGGACTGAGATAACAAGGACCCAAGTGGGGGGGGGGGACATAATATTAAAGTACTAAAGGACTTAATATTTAATAATGGTAGGGGTACTGTTTGTGCACAGAGCACAGAATTTGGTGCTTTTTTATTAATTAATTTAATCAAATATATGAATTAATTTAATCAAATATATGTTGAATTCCCAAATTAAGCTAAAAATCATATAGTACCCATCAATAGTCTGGACACACCTACTGGACATTCAGTGGTTTTTTATTATTTAAAAATGTGCTGCATTGTAGATTAATATTAAAGTCTAAACTATGAATAAACACATCTGTAATTATTTAGTAAACAAACAAGTAAACAAACCAGAATATGTTTATATTTGACATTCTTCACAGTAGGCACCTCTTGCTTAGATGCAGCTTTCTTGGCATTTTCTCAGTCAGCTTTATGAGGTAGTCACCTGGAATGGCTTTCAGTTAACAGCTGAGCCTCGTCAAGAGTTCATGACTTGCATTTCTTGCCTCTTAATGTGTTTGAGACATCAGCTGTGTGTCTACTTTGAAGTAAAATCTAAAACATGTTTTGGTTTGTTTAACACTTTTAAGTTTACTACATGATTCATTATGTGTTCACTCATAGTCTGGATGACTTCAGTGTTTATTTACAATGCAGAAAAAAAAGAAAAAAATAAACACTGAATGAGAAGGTGTGTGCTAAAGTTTGACTTGTACTATATAGTATTTAATCATGATGGAACTTCAGTCAATCTGCCTACATGAGTGTAGAGTCACTAGTATCAGTATGTTTGACTAATGCATGTTTCACATTTTGATTTTATGGAGGCTACAAACAACCTGCACAAAAAACCAAACGCATGCAGATTCAAACAGTCCATGCTCCTTGTAGCATACCTACTTTATTAGTGGGGACACTGTCAAAAAAGAAACATCTACCTCCAATTTAGAGGGAAGTTTGTGGTATTTCTGTTCTTCTTCATCCTCTGAACTATCTGTGTCATCAAAATTCAGAAGCTTCTGGTCGTTGTCCTTCAGAAACTTGAAGAATTCTGGATCTCGGTTTTTAAGTCTGGACAGCTCTTCTTTATGTTGAGATGCCTTGCCTTTCTTTTTGATCCTTTAAAAAAAGAAAAGCAAAAAATGCTGAATGCTGTTAATGCTTTTATGCCACTTTTAACTCTAGACAGGACTGTGTATGCTCATGTTTGCCACACTTAATGAGAGCAAAAGATATTTAACGAGGAATTCTCAGGCTGACTTTCATACCCTGGATCAGTAAAATCATGTAAGGGATGTATATGTAATCGATTATGGTTGTCTGGTCGGTATCGGAAAACAAATACTGACAGGACAAACAGAGAATCATCTTGTTTCATCCTGAAGTGATAGACTTTCCAACACTGACTAGACTACACTATCCTGATTATTATACATCTAGCTGCCAAAACGTAAAATGTAATTTTATTGATTATTGCCATTTTGTATCTTCTGCTGAGAAAAACTGTTGTTCAAGTAAAATAAAACTAATATTGCAGGTGTGCGTTTACCTGCAAACTTGTGCACTTTATTAGACTAAGAAAACTATTTATTGATGCTAAACTGAATGTTTGCATTAATGATGCTCTAATATTCATTCACTCTATGCAAGTTTCCCTTTTTTCTTTCTTTTCCGGACCTGCCAAAGGTCCAGTACTCTCTATAAATATAAAAACTGATGACAAAACCTTGAATTTTATCATCACTTTCTTCCTGTAAGGTGCTACCAATTTTTTACAGCACCAAGAGCTGCTGCTAGATACAAACTGCTATGAATCTGTTAAGATAAGTAACCAAACTACTTGCAAGATGAGTATGAACAACTATGAAACTGGGACAATGCAACAATGCTCACTTCTGCTGAGATTTAGGTTGATCCTCTGTTTCATGTTCCTGGAATGAAGCTTCATCTTCAGAGACATCTCCCTCAAAATCATCAAATCCAGATAACATGAACTCATCTACACTGAGCTCCTCTAGCTTCCTAAAACACAAACATACAAACAACAGGATTACAACAAAGTGTCGAGCGCAACTCAAGTATGTAAAGTGATGCACATGTAATGAGATATTAAAACAAGTTCTTTAAAAACTCTCAGCATGTGTAGCTTTACTAAATAACAGCCTTAACACTTCACTGAACGGACCCATTAAACAGCCCGTCTATAAAGAATTATGTCACAAAATAACACAACAAATGTCCTGAAAAAGAGAACACACGAGTTTTACTTTTAACTTAGCTTTAGCCTGCTAGCTAGCTAGCTACTGTTAATATCTAGTTTCTAGAATAAAACTCTGAGACAGGCTTCATTCCAGCGAATTGACACAAATATCTAACATTACATCACCACGTTACTACAACAACACAAAACTTTTTTTTATTAATTATTAGTATAAAGACGTCTTACCTCTTGTTTTTAGCTGCCATGCTGATCACCAACGTGCTTTTAGACGCAGTACCCACAATGCCTCACTGCGCACTGTTGATCTTCTGTGTCACGTGTTTTAATGCTCGAGAAACACGAGAGAGGCTCAAAAAGAAAAAAAGACGTTCGTGTTTAATAAAAATAATAAAAACAAAATGATGTGAATATATGAAATGTAAAACAAGTTTACTGTAGTAATAATAATAAACAAAATAAAATACATAATAATAATAATAATAATCATCATCATCATCATCATACATGTAGAAAACAAAATTCCCCTAAAGACTAAAAAATATCTACATAACACCTTGAGCAAGGTACCTAACCCCCAAGGACTCCCCAGGTGCCATGGATAGGGATGCTCACCACTAGTGTGTGTGTTTCATTATACTGATGGGTTAAACACAGAGGTCAAACTTCCCTACTGTGGGACTAATAAGGGATTATAAAATAAAAAATAAAATAAAAATATATATGTATATGAAATGGTCTGATTTTTAAAATCACATAAACTAACAAAGGTGCAAAAACATTTGCCTGCCACTGTATATAAAGACATATTTTTCTATAATATAAATGCTCAAATGTGAAATATGATAAGCTTCCCTTGTAATCCTTAATAAATGACATTAAGACGTTTTGTTTTGTTGGGGAAAAAAATAAATACATTCGGGGACGTAACACAGAAAAATAAGTTTGACTGCCGGAGGCTGTGAGTCAGTGAGACATACAGGAGGGAGCTGTGTTTTGTGTTTTGGTGCGACATGGACTAATCTCATGCCACTGTGTATAATCACTGTAAACGGAGGACATCGGTGACTACAGGCAGCTGTGTGGACTTCCTCCACATCCGGAGGTCAAACTGGACAGAGCTGTTCACAGAAGGAAACACGGGCTGTCAGTCACACACAGGCGACGTCGTCAGGTCAGTTTGTATGCGTTTGTGATGGTGTGGAAGGAAAAAGCTTCAAGCAGTAACCGCTTGACTGCTGGAGCAGGTTCATTAAAACCTCTGTTAACATCACAGTCTCAAACCTGGCCCCATCTTTCTTCTACTAAGTGTCTTTGTTTAGGTTGTGACAGAGAGAATAGTCTGCTGCACACATAAACCCCACCATGTTCAATTTACGACTTCACTCATTTTCTCTCTCAAGCAAGCCGGTAAACTGGTTTAAGCATTTACCAACTGTCTGTCACTCTGTGTTCACCAGGGCTGTGTCCAAATCTTAAACGTAGCTGGCTTGATCCCTTGCTGCCTAGGTAGAGATAAATGCAAAAGCATTTGTAACCTTTTAAAACACAATAAGTAGACATTAGGACACTCCCAAAATACTGACTTCTTGCTTGGTGTATCTTCAAAACCGCCTAAAGAGAATTTGAAAGGAATGATTTTATATAAACACTGGCTGTGTCTGAAACATAAGAAATGCTGCGTACTTAGACAGGAAGATGTGTGTTCCAATCCAAAGTTTATATAAAGGCTGCATTTTAAAATAAAATATATGTATATAAGTATATGTTCAATGTTGAGATGAACCCCCACTCAGTTATTTCTATAAGACAGTAGACTGGAGAATATATCAAAACATGGGACGCAAACTTTTGTGCCCTTTGTGGCGCTCTTCTTAGATCCCGCACTTCTGGATTTGACGTGCAGAACACTAACAGTTCCCGGATTACCTACAGACTCTGGAGACATTTCACAGTATGCATCAGTAGCACACTATGCTATCCCATGATTCAATGGGAGCTGTGGAGGCGTTTGAAACTGAGGGGGAAATTATTGGAAAGTGGAGATTTGTGTATTTACAAGTGTAATTACAAAATAAAACATAATGACTAAAAGTGTATTGTCTATGTGAATGGGGCTTTGGATGAATGAACTATTATACCAGTGATATGACGTCATCGTAGGTCAAAGGCCGTTGGAAAGATGGGTGACGTAGTGCATCCGAGGTTGTGTCTGCTTGACTGGTTAAAAAAAAATGAATATGGATACAACCTAAACAGGCCAAAAATCGTATTTGGAGTAGCTGTCTGAACACGGCCATAACGTATATTCACAAACTGACTTGACATAGCATTAAAACAAAGCCTTTTGTGTAAACGTTGGATTTGGACACGACTTTATGCCTTCCTGCCTGAGTAGGCAGCATTTCGTACGTTTGGGACACAACCCAACTGTTAGCTCGCTGCTAACAGTTTAAGATAACCCCGAACACGAAACATTATATTAATTCTGTCTTTTACACAGTTAGATATTTTCAGTCATTTTCTCTCTCAGGTAAGAGGGTTTAAACGCCAGCCAGCTGTCACTACGGTTAGCTTGCTGCTAACAGTTTTCTTTCTTTCTTTTTTACCTCAGACTGTTATACCTCTGTAACTTACTCTCCCGGGCTGTACAAAAGCACACACGGTGGTAAGAACACTTCGTTTAGACGTTACTTTAAATCCAGAGGTTTTTTTGCATAATAATACAAGATATTCTTAATAAAACGGCCGGATTTAAGGTGGACTGTTTAAGAGCCGGAGGTGTTGTGCTGGATTCGGCATCCCAGTAGCGAGATGCATCCCTTTTAGGGAGCGCGCACGCTACGTCATTAGATTTAAAAACGCTACCTTTGATTTTATTGACCAACAGAATTTGGATCGTTATGTATTGTATATAGAAGCCCATTCCCGCCACTTAAAATCCTAAAATTATTTTTTAATGAATTGCTAAGTCGTTATTTTGATATGTTAATGTATTATTTTGAGGTGATTTCTTATTTAGATGAAACGATAATGACTTAAAATAATTAGGCGCTTGTTTTTTGTTGTTGATTTTTTCGGGAACTAGTTTCCATACCCGTATAAGCATTGATACAACAATAATGTAGTCAGATGTGAGAGGAGATGCATTTTCTGGCGGGGCGCCGAATTCGACGCAACACCACAATAGTAAAGCTAATTTCTGTGAGACTGATGCGCCGTGTTTGACCTGCGCTCTGTTACGCGCATTTAACGCACCCATAAGTCGTATTCAGTAGTACATTTGCGAGTATGTACGTCCCATTGGCCCGTTCCACCTTAAAATATGACGTCAGCGGCGTTTGCATTTACGTCAACAGCGTAGACAACCCTAAACTAAGGGCTTATACATTTTTCATGTGTCCTGCACGGCTCAGTTGCTGGCCAGGCCGAGTCTGCATGTGTTGACTGAGCGACTCAGCTTTGACACGTGACCATCTATTACAGGTAGGACAGACTGTTCCTCTGAGGATCCTCACTCATGGCTGTGTGTGTATGGGGTGGGGGGATGTAAGAGGAGGTCCTCACTCCTTTTAAACAGGACTGCTGGGTATCTGCATTGCTGTGGCACAGCACAGGGAGCAATAAAAGCCAGGCAGACACAATAAGATGCCCTGTGCTTAAGCCTGCACAATTTGGGGAAAAAGATCTAAAGGAACTCCCTCTGTGTACCATTAAGCAACCCTTTGTATATAGGGTAACATTTGTTGTTGAGCACCATGCTACTGTGCTTTATCACTAAGCTGCTTTACTCATCACTGTACACTTTAACATAAGTGATTCTGTTTACAAACACCAGACCTGGTACATCTCAGCATACGGTACCTGAACTAACTACTCTTCCATTATTAATACACACAATCACCCAATTGCATTCGCCTACATATTTATTTTACGGATTAGTATAGTAACACAATCGTACCAGAATATTATGACCACCTACCTAATGGGAATAACTACTCGGGGCTGACAGTGTTTGCTGAGTGGTGATCTCTGACACTTCATTATAGAGATTAGCTGGTACACTCGCTGGAGTCATTGCTCCCCGCTGGCATCAACAGCCCATGTGGCACCACTGTTATTCCCTTGGGAGGCTCAATGAACAAGAAGTACGCCTTCACTATGGCAGCTATAGAGCATCCCACAAAGTTAGCGGTTTCCACCCTCCTCCTGGTACCCAGTTATCATGCCCTTTTGGACATCAGCCAAATCACATCCTTAGGCCATGATGATGGTTTGGCACTCTGCTACAACTGACTGGTGTGCTCACATTAAACAAACCCTGTAATATTCTGATATGGCCATGTAGTTTGTAATAAATTACACCTAACTTTACGCACATATCCGTGTTTATTAGATTGTATTTATTTATTTAAAATTAATAAATAATAAAAAATTAATTTAATATATTATTGTGGTTGTGATGTCACTTCACATGGAGGTTTGACTTTTCTGGATTGATCCAACGCATCAAGATATTCAGAAGCACAGTCTTGGCTTAAATTTACACTTAAATCTTAAGACGTTTTTAATCTATGCTGTAATAATAATAATAATAATAATAATAATAATAACACAAATGCAATCCATGCAAACTGAAAAATGCACTCTCTTAAATTGCAATTTCAATATAAACACAATTAAAAACCCTCGCTGAAGCTGCAAAGTCCACTATCTCTTTTAACTATGGATGGATGGATCGATACTGAATTACCGGTACTTCCGATGCTGATATTTATTTGTATTATCAGCAAATTTAATTGCAATATTTTGCATTGGTTTTCATTTTGTAAGTACAATATTCATCATATTTTCACATTTAAAGGTGTTTTTCTTTGAATTCTGCAAAGAAACACAGAGACAGTGTTCAGTGTTCTGCAGTGTTATGCCTCATACTGAGAAAGACATGATCTATTCTTACCTAAATAGCAGCGATGATACTTCTTCATCCACATCTTCAGGTTCTTGTTGTAAAAAAACAAAAGTATATGTTAGCATTGGGATTACTTAGGATCAAATCAAAAAGAAAACAAGTGGTATCACACAATGCCCATATATCATTTTTTAACAATTTTCCATATGTTTTCAGTTTGCTTGAGAACAAAATGTAAACAAAAAGAGTCCGGATCTATGGAGTAGGACATGTTTCAGTTAAGTGAGAAGACTTTTATTTTGGACACATGATGAGAAGGACCAGTTCCCTTGAGAAGACAACTATCCTGGAACAACTGAAGGTAGAAATGGAAGAGGACCAATAACAAGGTGAATGGTTACAATCGGAGGAAGTTAATGATGAGGTGAAAGACAAGGATCAGCACTTCTGCTCTGAGAATCTGTGATTATGGACCAGAGGCCTTTGTGTACACAAGACGATGAAATACATACATTAATACCAAATGTAATACATTATTTTACATGTTCATCTGTGGTTTGACGTCATTTTAGACCGATCAGAAGTTCTGTGGTTTTTAATGGAGATGTCAGGCATGAATGTGATGCTGAGGAACCACCAGGCTGTTGAGTCAGTTGGACATATGCTGCTCACTATAGGGACTGGACGTGATGAGTGTTATTGTATGACATCACTCTGAATTCTGCTGATAAGGAATTTCTGTAGGATCACCTGGTAAGAACACTTGGGAAATATCACTTACATGAGCAGTTTTGCTACTTCTGATGGAAGAGTGGATAAAACTGTAAGAGTTCAACTTGTTTGCATGTGTGTGTGTGTTTGACATTGGAGAAAACAGAGCAGCTGTAGAGGCCTTAACCTGAACCATTCAAGTGCAAGTGGCATTCTGTTCTGCTCCACATGCTTTACACAATAGATTATTTAAGTTTTAGCAGGACTTGCTCTGTCATGGTGGATATTTGTAACCAAAGATATATCTGACCCAGTCATTTTTCCCTAGCCAACAGACATGGGAACAAGTCACTAACTACCTTACACTTAACGACTTTCACGCGATTTTACAGTCGCAGACAAATTTTCAAAGTCGGGCTAAAATCACGAGAGTCTTGCTAGAGTCGAGTTGCAGTCGCGTCATCTCGATCGTTAAGTGTAAGGTGGTCAGGACTGAAAGTTTTAGTCAGTCTTTTTCGCGTCGAGGCGTTCCGATAAAATCAAACATGTTTAATATTATCGCAAGTCGTAAGAGTTGAACCCTAGTTGACCCGAGCAAATACTGTTGGGAACCAATAGGAGAGCTACGGAAAGCCGCAAAGGCAAATAGTAAATACACGAATGTCTGGCGGGTAGAGCTCGGAAATTACGGTTCTCCTGGACTGTAGAAAAAAAGGAGAACCTAATGGAGCGAGCAAGAGTTTTACCATTTACTACACAACGGAGACGAAAAGGAAAAAAGTGGACAAATTGGTGAAGCCTTCGAAATCCCAAGTGTGTTTGCTATGCTAAAGCTAACTAGCTAACTAAACATGACTGAATGGGGCTATTTAACGGTAATTTTAATCTGAAAAGTTATTGTTTTCCCCAACAGCTTGAAGAAAATGAGGAGCATGCAGACACACAGGACCAGGAATGCATGGATGTGAATCATATGTTGACAGTATTTTGAGCTCTGATAGTTCTGTATCTGTAATGCACGTTACTATATTTAGATTTTTCACTACGTTGTCTTACTGTGCGTTGAGTTATTTTTGATACAACAAAAGCTTTAATAAATACACATTTTGCAATAATTCTGCTCTTTATTGCATTAATTCTGTGTAAAACGAAAGCAGATGGGAAATAATCTCAAAAGAATCTAGTTGCAGTCTTTAAATTAGTGACCCTGCAAGAGCCGCAATCTTTCCAAAATCTTAAGCCTGCGACTAGACTGTGATTAAAAAGTCTGTAGATGTGAGATGGTGTCAGACTTTAGTCTGTTAAAAATCTTTTCAAAATCTTTTCAAAGTCATTAGGTGTATGGAAGGCTTAGGTTGCAAGTAACAAGTAAGTCCCAAGTTTTGACAATCAAGTCTCGAGTCAAGTCCCAAGTCTTAAACTTTGAGTCCTAGTCAAGTCACCAGATGTAACATCATTTAAATATTTAATATTTAATTGATGGAATTAATAGTATATTGTACTACAGTTGATTAGTAGTATATTAAAAAGACATTAATTGTAAACATTTTTAAAGTTTGTATTTATTGTAACTTACATATGTTTAACAAAAAAGTGCAAATTATTCAATAAATAATTTTAAATGTTTCCAAAAGGTGCTTTTCAAAGAACATTCAAAGGACGTTCCAGATTTTAGGCTGGTGTCAGGTTGTATAGAGCGCTTTGTCAAACATCGGGATGGAGATTTTTGGGGACCTGGCAACCCTGCTGTTGTTTAACACACGTCTGCTCCCCACCGTCGATGTAAATTCACCCTTTAATAAGTAATCGTGCATAGTGCGAAAAACGTTAATTATTATTGTTACAAAAAATTTATAGTAAATGTAATAAATGTAATAAAACGATAAAGTGCCAAAGTTTTCATCTTTCACCGACTCTGGAAATGACGTGCTTGTGCGCATGCGCGGTACATATCAGGCAGAGCGAACGGATCCAAGGGTCCAAGTCATGTGACTCGAGTCCACGCGTCTGCTAGCCAACGCGAAGTAGTCACTGTAGCTCATTACATTAGACTCTTACACTGTGCACCTTCATTTAACCCCATTATTCATAATAAAATGAGTGCTAGAGATGCTGTAGTAGCACAAATACACCCACAAACAGTAATCCTGCACTGTACCTCTCCAAAAGTCATAGTTATGTGGTTGTGCTAACCTAAAATGTATATGTATATCTACAGCAGACAATATGTGTAATACCTTAGTCAACCACAGCATTAACACTACCGCCTTGTATACTCACTGTCCATTTTAGCTCCACTGACCATATACAGTACTTTGTAGTTCTACAATTACAGACTGTAGACCATCTGTATGCTGTTCTTCATTGATCAGGACCACCACAGAGCAGGTATTATTTGTGGTGGATCATTCTCAGCACTGCTGAGTGTGTTTGTGTATGTTATGCTAGTACAAGTGAATCAGATACAGCAGAGCGGCTAGAGTGTCCCGGGGTAGAATCCTGAAGGACTAAAGGACCAAAACAAACTGTGCAGCAACAGATGAGCTGCTGTCTCTGACTGTACAGCTACATAGTGGACCAAACAAGGTAGCAGTGGACACCGTGTTTAAAAAAATCCACTTTTACCAGCGCAACACGCGCCAACACGCCACCACAACTTCAGTGTCACTGCAGCACTGAGAATGATACACTACAAATAATAGCTGCTCTGTGGGGGTCCTGATCATTGAAGAATAGGACGGAAGGGGTCTACAGAGGACTACTGTCTGTAATTGTAGAACTACAAAGTGCTGTATGGTGAGTGGAGCTTAATGTTATGGCTGTTTTGTGTATGGTGTGCAATACAGGATGTAGTCTTTTACTTTACATTTCATTGCATCATTTGTAATTATTCAGTTTACTCAGGCTAATGTTAATATCCTCCCTACACATGTGGCCCAAGCAGAGGAACAAATGTGTGCAGCTTATGGAAAGTCACCTCACTTGACCCTGAACCCAACCAGAGTTTCCAGTGTCAGCCATTTGTGTACTCAGCTGTCGCTTAAAGCCAATGTGCCATTGGTAAATAGAATTAACTGCAATCAGTAGAATGTGTAGATATGATTATTGATCTATGCTGGTGAAAATGAAACTAAGTGTCTTTGTGTAGCGCTATTGGGTAAGCACTCGATCATTTTTAATGCTTGAGAGCTTTAGTCTGGCTGCCTTTCCTCCTTTTTCTGCTCTTACAGCACTCTGCAGCTGGTTTAGCTCAAAGCCACCTTTTATGTTCTTTCTGAAAATTAAGCAGTGCTATAGCAGAAGAACTAAAATGGCATATTTTGGCTTTTCTTTTCGCTTATTCTGGTTGTTTTAAATGCAAGTTTTACTTTCAAAGGAGTATACTAGTGGCCATATACTAGAGCATCTCAAGTAATTAGAATATTGTGAAGAAGTTCAGTTGTGTTCATGATTTAATAAAAAAACGGTCATATTTTATATTCATGAGAAGTTAAATGACATTTCAAGCCATTCCATCATTTTACTGAATATGTATTTAGACATTATGAAGTATTAACATTAAAAAGGGCTTGAAATGTCACTTTAAATGTAATGCATATTAAATACATGATAATTTAAAATTATGAACATACATTTTCCACAAAGGTTTTAATACTGTTGACTTACGTCACATGTAGGTTTGTGTGCAATTTTTGTGCATCAGTGCTGAATATATTAAGAAATAGAAACTTTGCCAAGTAACAGAAACTTGTGTATAATATACTCTTCGCTTACATTTAGCTTAAATATACAAACTTTCTGGGGTCACTAAAAATTTTGCATGACAGCACACTTTTATTTCTAAAGGAAATTTTTTTTTCTTCTAGATGTTCTGATAAAACCACAAATGAGGTTGAATGATGAGGTAGGACAGAGTCACTGTTGTTCTTTTTCGCTGTTTACTCTCTGACATTTAGCGCATTATGTGCAAGACATCATGTACATGTACAGTAGGAATATAATGGATACACTAGAATATAAGTTTAGTCCATAAACAACCTCAATAAACACCATTAATCACTAGAACAGAAGATAGTACATAACCAACCTCAGTAAACACTATTAATCACTAGAATAGGAGATATTAGTCCATAAACAACCTCAATAAACACTATTAAT
>BRDA01002610.1:77042-93150 GCA_036984385.1 Crenuchus spilurus | reverse complement strand
GAAAAGAAACATTTCTATTTCTGTGAATTTCCAATATTACTTGTACTCAATTGTCTCTTTGTTGAAGTTCATTGCATCTATCAGACAACAGATTCTCCCCTCCCCCACTTCATCTGATACAGGGTGCCATTTACATCCCCCTCCCTATTCCTCCTAACCCATATGCAGGATTATGGTTCAAAATGTTTGAAAGAATAAATTAGGTGTTTGACAGACTAGAACAGCTCTGCTTACCTTTAAAACTATGAGCTGAAGATGATGAATGAAGAGAAAGAGAGAAAAATATATTTATGAATGGTTGAATATTGTGCATGATTCACTGACAGGAAAAAGGTACAGCAGGTATCAAAACAGGTCACCCAAAGTACAATATGAACATACCCTTAAAGGTCAACATGGTCCTTAAGGTCCAATAGTTTACCTCATAGGTTCAATACATTTTAGGTTGGTGTAGTGTAGTGGGTAACACTGCTGACTCCCACATGACAGACTGGAGTTTGCTGCCCAGTTTGGGCAAACATATCATACTATATCAATAAGTGTCCTTGGGCACAACTCCTAATGCTACATTCAGCTTTAAATGTAACATTGTGAATGTAAATCACTCTGAATAAGAGCATCTGCCAAATGTGTATCCACTCCTCCATGAGAAATGAGCATATTTGTATTATTTTCAGAACTTTTTTAAAAGAAAAACGTACATTTAAAAGCCTGGAGTCGTGACAAGGTGAGAATAATAAATACAAAATGAATTTGCAATAGAATCTAAATACAATTATGTTCCCTATCTAAAGGTCCTACCACTTCTCTTTCTATACAGTATTACCTGCCACTACAGTCAGATCACTAAATCACAAGTATTTTCCATCTCAGTGTTTTAAGAATGACTAGTTTTTAGTTTGTTATTGCAGCTCTGAAACAAAATGTAAACATCATATTAAGTTTATATAATTAATATAATGATTAATATTTAATACTATCAGTCATTTATTTAATCTGGGAATATTTAACAGACAAAATGTCAGAAAAAGTTCAGTGTTTTCAATTACAAATTTTATTCTAACGGTTAAATATAAGCTCAGCAACACACTCAGAAATGTTGGGACAGAGGCATGTTTATCACATGTGTCAAATCACCTCATCATTTGGAAATTGACAATACTTGTGGCTACAGATTTGCAAGTGGTATTTTTGTCCATTCTTGCTATATACAAGACTTGAGCTGCTCAACAGTCTGTAGTCATCGTTGTCTGTTTCTTCTCTTCATTATGCTCCATACATTTTCAATAGGAGAAGGATCTGGACTGCAGGCAGTCCAGTCAAGCACATGCACTCTACGTCTACAAAGCCATGCCGTTGTAACTCATGCATAATGAGGCCTGACATTGTCCTGCTGAGTTCCTGGGAAAATGCATTGTCTTGATGGCAGCACATGTCTCCTTACAATACCAATATAAGCTGCCACATCAGTGGTATACTTTTTTAAAAGATGGTCTTGAAAGGCTCTTTAGTAAAGAAAAAAAAATTATATACAGATCCATGAACAGTCAAAGAACACATTGCATGATTAAATGGCTCTTTGCATGGTGAAAGGGTTCTTCAAAGGGATAAAGAATGTTTTATAGATGATATAGCTTATATAAGCTTCTGTATTTTCCTAAGACCCAAACATGGCATGGCATGCATTCTTTATTTCTCTTTGCAATTTTGGCTGATTGGCACCTGATTAGTGTAAAATCAAAGAAGATTGTCTTTTTACATGATGATTTTTGAGGTGGCAGTATAATGGCCTCATAAGAGGACACCAGGCAAAATTTTGTTTTATGGTCTAAACAACCCAAAATGTGATGTCCACATATGTGGACATGCCAGGTCCTAGGAGGGTATACAAGCTTTTTGAATAAGGTTCTATATAGCACCATGAAGGATTTCTCTATTATTACAAGCTTGATATCATAACAGTAGCAGAACCCTTTTGTTGCTATGCAGAACCATTTCCAAAAAAAGTGCCTATATAGAACCACCTGCAAAACATTCTGCATCAATCTGACTTTAAACTTTAACTTAACTTAAACTTTAATCTTGCAAAGGGTTCTTTGAGTGTTGGGCACTGATGCACCCCAATGAGAATCCAGCGTCAAATTTGCCCCAAAATAAGCTGAAACATGGACGCATCTAACTACAGAACATGTTTCCACGGTCGTTTTGTCCATTTCAGATTACTTAGGTCTCAAAGACCTCACTGGCATTTCTGCACAAAATTAATATATGGCTTCCTTTTTGCACAATACAGTTTCAGGTTGCATTTCTTGATGCAGTGGTGGACTGTGATAGTGACAGCGATTTCCCAAAGTAAACTCATGCCAATGTGACTATGTCCATTATGGAAGAAGAATTGTCTATCAAACAATATTGTCTTACACACAGTCATTGGTTTAATGGTCACACACAGCAGCCGTTTCTGCCCTTGGTTTTTACATACTGAGATTTCCCCTGACTCCCTGAATCTTTACATTTCATTATAAACTGTAAATAGTGAAACACCTACTGTACATTCTTTACAATTTTATGCAGAGAAACATTGTGTAACACCCCCCGCTGCTGCCATCTGTGCTGCATTTCTCATATTTGTGTTTGTCACTATTAGCGCTTTTCCACCAACACGGAACCGGCACCGTTCTGGTTCAAGAACCTAATTTTGAACCGTTCGGCACGTTTCCACCAACAAAAATACCGGCCCGAACCAAGAACGTTCGTTCGCAGCAGGAACCAAAAAATACTTGGTTTTTCAGTGCAAACCAAACGCGCCTGCGCACTGAGGCGACTTGTAGTGTACAGTGGTCCACTGAAGAAACTCAGTTTTTGTTATCTGTTTGGTGTTCTCCAGAGTTTCAGGAGAAACTTGAGGGGAGTATTAGAAAGGAGAAACTCTACAGCGAGCTGGTGGAAGATTTAGCTCGGGCAGGTTTTGTTCGTTCAAGAGAGCGAGTGATAGATGAGCTAAATAAGCTAAAAAAGGACTACAGAGATTCTGAAAAGGAGCTATCGCACAGTGGAGCTGGACGAGGAAATCTACCAGCTCTAGATTTGACTTGTGAAGTGAAACAAACATTTCTACCAAGAGCACAAATGCTCGCAAGTAGTCGATGCGCTCCGCCATCTTTGTTTATAATTCCGCTTTGTTGATGACGTACACCGTGACGTATCCTCGGTTCAACTAAAACTTAGTGGAAACGCGGGCTGGTTCACTGAAAAGCACCGCGGTTCTCATAAGCCCGAACGGCACCAGTTCAAGAACCAGAGTTATTTTGTTGGAAAAGCGCTATATGTGCTTCTTGCGCACATTTTTGTCCACACCCCTAGTCACATCATGTCTTGTCTTGTCTCAATGTTAACACCTGTGCCTTGTTCCATGCCTGCTGTCTTGTCTTTGTCTGATCAGTGTTTCATATAAAGCCTTCCCTCTATGTTTCAGTCCTGATCCATCATTGTATTGTCACACATTTGTTGTCAAGCCTGTGTTTGTCTTCAGGTCAGTGTCCATTTGTTGTTGGAATAAATGTATGTTTGTGTGACTGTGAACCCAGCTGCATCATGGCTCATCCCTGCTCCATGCCCTCTGACAGAATGATGGACCCAAAACAAACATGTGCAGCTAACGCGGCGACGGGCCACTGGAAAGAACTGAGAGCACAGGTGAGCCTCAACTGGTGGTGGATTTAGGAAATCCTCAATTTCCTTGTGAAAATCTGGTCGCACAGACTGATCAAGGATCTTTGTCACCTGAAGCCCCTCCTCACCATTGAGTGGTGGAGTCCATACCCCGCCTCTGCTGGAGGAAATTTTAGGGGAGGGGGCACAGAGCATGAGCACATTGATGTGGGTACAGTCGCACTAGAAGACCGTATCCAGGGTAGCTCATGGTTGGAAAGGCTACCACTGAGCATTAGGTGCCTCATGCTCACTCCAGCTGAAGATGTAGTCTCTGGAGGTGTGGGAGAGAATGTGATCAAAGGGAAGCACTGCAGCCACAGCACTCAAAGAAGCATGCGCAGCAAGCTGCCACTGCACTGCTGGCCACTGCAACGAAGCTTGCTGCTGCACTGCCAGGCACCACAAACGGAGCTCACTGCTGCACCATTGGCCAGCACGATGGAGCTTGCTACCACACTGCTGGTCACTGTGACAGAGTTTAACAACGCTGCCTCCGCCATGCTGGCAAAGCGAGCCACCACTGTGGAGCCAGCCCACACAGTCTCAGTCTTGGTAGTGGAGCCAGTGATCACACCTAAAGTCAGTCAAGCCACAGTGGCCACTCCCCCTTTCTTGCCAGTCACAATGGCTCCACCTGTCTTGCCAGTCACAGTGGCTATTCCCCCTGTCCTGCCAGTCCAGGTGGCCACACCTCCAGTCATGGTGGCAACATCCCCTGTCCTGTCAGTCACTGAGGCCATGCCCCCCTTCCAGGCAGCCACAGAGGCCATGTCATGGCAGCCAGGAGAGCCACATCCTAGGTCATGGTAGCCACAGAAGCTGTGCCTCTTGTCACAGCTGCCAGGAAACTGGGACTCCTGGTTACTGGATGGGTCCCATGGCCCGTCTGCCCTCCCTGGACGTGGCTGTGGGTTACTTTTGAACCCTTTATTGGGACTTGGTGCGCTGGTCAGCCCTTGAGCTGGCCGTGCAGGCATGGGACACTTTTTGTTCTTGGTCTCGTTTGGTGGATGTCTTTGGGGTTGCTTTTGTGCTTTTTTAGTTTCCTGTCTTGGTTCTTGTTCCTGTTGTGTTTTTTCTTTTGTTTCCACCTTTTGTAAGGTAGGTGCTAGATACAGCATTAGTCACCAGGGAGGCCAGTGTGGATTTATGTTTGTTAAGGGTAAGGAAGGTCTGTAGAGCTAGCTTGGAGGGGGGTGGGTCTGGGACGCCAGACTTCACTGTTGAGCCTTCTGGAGGAGGTGTTGTGGGCTTAATTCAGTGAAACACTGACGAGGGGAGGTGCCACCCTGATGACCCCTGTGAAGAGCTAGTAATGCAGTGTGTAGTTTGGGTTCTCATGTGATGGGCTCAATGAGTAACCGTAGATGGTAAGGGTAGCTGGTTGCTGATCGGATCATAAATAGCCACAGCTGTAGCTGTAGGATTGAAACAAAAGATTTGTGTGGCTGCTGGTGGTAAGAGAGTAGGGTGGGCCCTATGTGAAGCTCTAATGGTGTGGCATAGGATATTTTACATCTTATCTTGTGTATGATTGTAATTAAGTAACACCCCCGCCGCTGCCATCTGTGATGCAGTTTTCATTCTTTGTGTTTGTGTCACTATGTGCTTCTTGTGTACGTTTTTTTCCATGCCCCTAGTTACATCATGTCTTGTCCTGTCTCATTGTTAACACCTGCCTTGTTCCATGCCTGCTGTTTTGTGTTTGTCTGATTAGTGTTTCCTAAAGCTTTCCATCTGTGTTTCAGTCCTGGTCCGTCATTGTATTGTCACACATGTTGTCAAGTCTGTATCTTCAGGTTTGTGTACGTTTAGTGTTGGAATAAGCTAATGTTTGTGTGAACCCAACTGCACCGTGACTCCTTCCTGCCCCACGCACACTGACACATTGGTGCAACATGTGGTTTTGCATTGTCTTGGAAGTCTCTGAAAAAGATGCCATGTTAAGCATATGTAGGATATGTTGCTCTAAAATCTCAGTGTACTTCTCAGAAGTATAAATGATCTTTGTCAAGGGCAGTGACACAACCTCAAACCATGTCAGACCCTGAAATTTGAACTTGTTGATTATAATAGTCTGAATGTTATCCTTTTTGTCTATTGTCTGGAGCACACAGCGTCCATTTCTTTTTTTAAAAATATGCACAAATGATTGACAAAGTTTTGCCAAGAAATCCATTGTCCATGTGGTTATATCAGCTACTGATATGTGAATCCCTTCATATCTTTTTTTGAGGAATATAGTTTTTTTTAAGATTTTAATAATTTTCTCATGCACTTATTGAGAAACTGGGGGTCCTCTGTTCATCTTTTGCTCCTCAAAGACTTTTGTGGATAGTGCTTTTGTATCAAATTATGATTAGTACCACCTGTTGACATCACATGTTTGAAATCACATCATTATTTAGGTTTTTTTCTTAACTACTAACCCTAAATTGCTGTGAATTGATGTAATTACAGCTCCTGTAAAGAGATATGATGGCTTTTGAAAAGACTTTTTCATGACTGAAGAACAGTCAAGACTCTTGACTCATCTTCCTAATTTCACACTTCAGTGTTGAAGATTTTTTTTTACATGAAACCTGAAATCTGTTTTATTACATAAAATTTTCTTCTTTCTTATGCAATTTTTTTTGTCTTTTGTTCTTCTTCTTATACCATTTATACTATATTTATATTATCTCTTACTATTCTCTTAGTAAGACCACATATGTGTACTAGACAAGTTCATCCATCCATCATCTTACACTTATCCATGTCAGGGTCGCGGGGGTAACAACCTAAGCAAAATAGACCAGGCATCCCTCTCCCCAGCCCCCTCTTCCAGCTTATATGGGAGGATTCCAAGGCCTTCCCAGGCCAGCTGAGAGATATTATCTCTCCAGCGTGTCCTAGGTCTTCCCTGCAGTCTACTAGACAAGTTTGTGAACCTTATTGGAGTCACATGAATGTATATCCTCTTTTTTTAAATGATAATGCTGAAGCATTTGTACATACAAAAAATGTGTACCACATGGCTCTGTTCTAGGACCTCTACTATTCACGCTATAGTATTTGCTAATATTGATATTCAAGGAATAATTTTCCTGTACTATGATGATGACACATAATCATATAGTTGGATCAAATCTAACAACACATTTCAAACTGAAGATTGTGTAAAACACAGTTTAGAGATCCTGCTTTTCATTGCTTTTCAGTTACAACCATGAAAATGCTGGCTTCCCAATACACACTGTTCTAATCTCTAATCTTTTTCAGGTACTGTCAATATTTGTTTAAAATGGACCCATAGACTGGGTTGAAATTATGATGCAGCAGCTAAACCCAACAAGGTCAACCTAGCATTTGGGTAAATAAACAACCCAGCTGTTATAGTGTAGGGTTTATGTTTGGGTGAGTGATGTTCTGACCCATGTACAAACTCTCACTAGAACTTTTTAGTCTGTTAAATACTCTACACCATTATCTTACTAGCATGTCCTCACGACAAACATGGATTTATTTCACATTCTTTGAAATAATCTTGGATAAGCTTCTAATCTATTGGTCTAGATTAGACTTACATTGTTTCTTTCTTTATTAAATCATTATTGTACAGATTTACTCATTTATTTATTCACTGAACTCTTAACTCTTATTGCTTGCTTTATTATTATTTGCCAATTTGCTGCCAACAAGAAGAATGTGTTCCACTTTTGAGTCTTTGTTCCTCTCAAGGTTTCTTCCTCTTACAGTAGAGAGATTTTCCTTATAACCATCTATCTTTGCTTGATCAAGGACTTGGACCTGGATTTTTGTCAAATTGTTAAATTGTTGCAATGACCCATGCCTACTGAGTCCACAGTAAAAATGTGCTATATAAATCAGAACTCTATTGTATAACTGAACATTTCACCATACAAATAACTTGGTTGTTTGACTGTTTACAGTAATGTATATATAATTTGTTTTCTTTTTGAAGAGTGAGAGGGTTCTACACATTCTGGCACGGAACCATTTATAGAAAACTTAAAGTGAAGGAAATGTGGAAGAAAAAAGACATGGAGAAGAAACTATTTTATATTAAAATATCTAGTGTAGTATAATATATGTGGAACATTATTATTATCAACAAAAGAAAATTTTTTGTAAATTTAAAGGCTGAGATAGACCTCCAATTAATGAAAGGGTTCTAAGCCAGGTTTTCCCCTAGAATTTGGTTCCAGGTCAAGTCTCTTTGTTTGTAAGACACCGAGATAAGAAAAATAACAGAGCAATGGTAGATGGAGTAGAAGTGGGCGGTTTTTGGAGTATTAAAGGCAGTTTAGTATCTTTGGCTGCAGACTTCCTTATCATAAGACACAAAACTCTTTAACAAAGCCAGGTTGTCTCGTTGGCGCAGATGGGCAACCCGACGCTAATCAGAGCTCCACATGACAAAAGAGAGGCTCAAACGAACGCCGTTCGTGAACAAAACAAAGTTCTTGATCTCACGGTTCTCGGTCATTACAGAGCCCGTGGGGAGCTCGTGCTGGGCGGGGCAGCTGAGAGATTGTGGCCGGTTCCAAATAGAGGACAGTATGTCGCCCCCTGGCGGTGATAGTACAAGGTGGTTGGCGTAATGTTTCTAAAACCAATTTAAAACCAAATAGATAGATAGATAGATAGATAGATAGATAGATAGATAGATAGATAGATAGATAGATAGATAACAGGCAAGTATTACAGCAGCACATGTACAGTAGAGCAAGTACAGTATTACACAGAAGTCTGCCTAGAAGAGAAGATATAAGATAAAAGTAGTAAAACTATGAAAACATTACACTAATAATGTTCATAGATGAATAGAGGCAGTCATATAATAAGTCATATTATATTATACAGAGGTAAGTCATATAATAACATTTTTATTCACAGTACCTGCAGTAAACTACGGAGTGCATATACTACAAACAACATCTGTTTTCACAGGGCTTGTTAATGACACACACGCGTCGCTTTGTTCAATCCCACATTCCCCTTTTCCTCCTCCTAAACATTTCCCAGCCAATAGCGTTGCGCAAAAGTCTCAAACCCAAACGCAAAGCGCTTCTGTTCTTTGTCTCCTCGTCTGTAACCCAAAGCCATGACGCCAAATATGTCTTTGAAAATACTAAAGAACTATACACGCACAAAAAAACTTAGTGAAACGATGGGCACGCGGAGGTGGGAGGGGAGGATGGAGGTGGGGCGTTGGGCACGGATGGGGCCATCTGGTGTCTCCACGGCGCGTGCTGGGCGCGTGGATCCCACGGGACCACCAGGGACCCAAACTGAAAATATGTGACGGTTTTCCATTTCACCCCCCCTCCCCATATATTCCTTGACAAAGCTGCAAAAGATTTATGGGAAAGAAAACGTTGGACAATGCAACCCAAGAACATTGAACAAATAACGCAATTCGTTCTCATTTATCCCAAGATTTGCGCAAACAAAAACAAACGTTGAGATGAACAAACGCAGTGTTTTACAACAACAAGCCCTTCAGATCAACCTCCGCCTCTTTTCGTCTTTCGCTCTGAACGAATTGATCAGAACACTTCAGCCTGAAGTCGCGCGTAAAGGCCGCGGCGCGCGAAACCAAACGCGCAGTTCGTCCGAACGTCGACTGCGTTCACATAAACAAAAATAACAAGTAATGCAGGCTGTTTATGATGGATTTGGCATGGTACTGCACAAAGCAAACATGGAGTCGCCCTGCTCCCCCCACCTCGCCCGTCATGCCCCCCACCCCCTCGCGCTCCACGGGTGCAGGTGAACCCCACCGTCATCATAGTCATACGTCAGAGAACAAACTATTGTTGATCGACGTTTGTAAGCAGATGTTAGTCAAATGTAGCGTGGCTTGGGGATCTATGCTTTTAATTTAAATTATAGATGCGCGTGCATGCACACCCCCCATCATAAAGTTGGGTAACACCCCCCCCATGTCCATGCATTCGGTCGATTTCCCTCCTTTTTTTCTTGTCCCTCCCCCATGTAGGATAACGTTTATGTGTGTATTTTATATACATAAAGCCTATAAACATTAAACATAATATTTATAATATTATTTAGAATCAAGTAATGGGATATTGAGATATTGCCCAGGTTTGACAGATCTGAATGGCACTAACAGGCTGAAAACACAGAGAAAACCTTTCATTAAGTAATGCAAAAGAGCTGTTATAAGATGTGGCCATAATTTAATTCACAAGGGTAAACTGTTATACATGTTGTTGTTTTAATAATGTTGGAGTGATTGACTTAAACTGGAAATGAAATATTCTAGTCACTGGAGATTGTGGATGAGCTGTAAGCCACACCAATCAACAGTAAAACAAAACAAAATGTCATTTTACTTGTTGTGAATATGAAATATATCACAGTTTACGTTTTTGAAGTTATGAACAACAATGGCTCAGGATATTCTCATTTTTGTGTTGTTTCAGGGCCTCTAGTCACGTGTTCGCACGGTGTGTGTTTGACATAAACAGTGTGTGTGTGTAAGAAATCGTTATTAGGCAAATAACAACAAAACACAATCACTACAATCTAAACGTAGCGTTGAAAAGCACGCTGGTGACGTCGGCAGGCCGTCCTTTGTCCTCGAGGTCGAACTTCGGGGCGCTCGCGCGCTTCTGTGGGCGGAGTGAGACGCGTCGAGCGCGCATAAAAAGGCGCGCGCAGCCTCAGATCCTCCACAAACTTCAAGCACTTGCGAGCTCGAGCATGACTTCTCCTCTTCCTCCCGCTCCCAGCACCGTGGCCATGAGGAAAGAGGCTCTGCAGCTGAGAAAGAGCCTCAAGCCTCTGGTGGAGAAACGACGGCGCGCGCGCATCAACGACAGCCTGCACCAGCTGAAGACCCTCATCCTCCCCTTGCTGGGAAAAGAAGTGAGTTTTCGTGCAGAAAAGCCATGTGTGGTTTACAAAGCTGCTGAGCATTGTGGGTAACGTACTCCTCGGGCGCGCTAACCATTGCTTGTGTTGTGATTTTGCAGAAATGCCGCTACTCAAAGCTGGAGAAAGCTGACATCTTGGAAATGACCGTGAGATTCCTCACTGATATGCCAGCTGCTCCGAAAAAAGGTACATGTCCAGCTTACCACAGCAAAAATTCTTCACCTTTACATCCTTTATATCAACTGCCAACCTCATTTTGTCTTTACTGAGTGACATGAATTTAGCTTCTTAAACTTATCATTCCACCTTAAATTCTCAGGACCTTCCATTCAGGCACGAGGCCACGTTTAGGCGTCTGAATGGAACCGCTGCACTATTTAAGGTGGAACGGAATAATCCGATTTAAAATTAGTTAATACATAGAAAATGCATTTTGTTATTCATAAACACCACTAAACTGCCCAAAACTAATCAAAGCGTATTCTTTTGTCTCTCAGATGGTACAGACAGCTACAGAGAAGGTTATAAAGCGTGTCTGCAGCGGGTCTCTTCACTGCTCCCGCAAACCAGCCTGGACAGAGAAACGGGCCAGCGAGTCAGTGAGTTCATGCAGCGGGCGATGGTCTCCTCCAGCGCGGCGTGCCAGCACTGCTGCGCCCCTACAGCGCCGCGCCTCCGCAGCCTCCACGCTAACGTATCTAGAAGCACAAACCGGGCGAGCATCAGCGCACCGGTCTCTGGCGCCCTCGTGTGGAGACCCTGGTAGCTGCACCACAACCGGGACACTGTACACCGCTATACACAGACTTGTAAATATGCGCGGCTGGTGTGTACCGGTCCGCTCTAACGTTGACTTGATGAGCTCTGAGAGATCAAGTCCACTTTACATGAGTATTGTATACTTGTCCTATTTGTGATACACTCGCTCGAAACGGTCGGTTTTCTTCTTGATCCTGCGCGTCACCTGTACATAACGTGCTTCTGTTTAGTCCTCTGCGATGGGGGGGTTAAATGGGTGGGGGCTGTGGAAAACGCCTATGTAAAACCCCACGGGTTGTTCAATGTAAGACATTTGCACGTTTGACTTCAGTATTCTGGGTTTGTGCAGATTGTTCAGATGTAAGCACAATGTGTTTATTTAAAGTCTCGTTTTGAGGGACGTGTTGTTTATATCTTTATATATGTATGTTATTGAGTACTTTTCAATAAAAGCAATGGGCTGTACAGTGTGTCATGCTTTGTTTAAATGAGGTTGGAAGACATACATGTTGCATACGTATACCACAGGGCGTCGTTAAGCTTTGTCAGAAAGCTTCATCAGTCTGACAGCTGCTGAGTTAAGATAAACAAAGGCCACATAAAGCCTAAACAAAGCGACCTTATCTATATACTGTACTTCTAGCTAGCTTAGCTAGTTATGCTAATAATTCTGGTGAACATCCATTTCATTCTCAAAAGTATTTTAAATAAAGCTGAATGAAGGACTATATTCTTTTATCTGGTGCTTTTGTGGTCAGCATGTTTGCCTCTCAGCCCTGAGGTCTCGTGTTCGAGTCCCCATGTGGACCAAATGAGGCCTCGCTCGTTGCATTAACATCATTCTGTAAAA
This sequence comes from Crenuchus spilurus, assembly GCA_036984385.1. Taxonomy (NCBI): domain Eukaryota; kingdom Metazoa; phylum Chordata; class Actinopteri; order Characiformes; family Crenuchidae; genus Crenuchus; species Crenuchus spilurus. The sequence goes on along the minus strand of BRDA01002610.1, from coordinate 80,921 downwards.
TGCGGTCTCTGCTCCCACCGTGCGGTCATATTGGGTAATGCACGCTCCAGTGACGGAGTATCAAATGAGACACGGATATCGTGTCCCAGAGCAAATACCGTTCACAAGTTTATCTAAAATATCACAAGTTCTTATAACAGGACTGTTAAACGTGTTTAAATAGCGCGCTCAGAGTCAACGCGTTTATACAAAACCCGCGAGCGCGCCAACGTCACGTTCTGGAAAGGTTTAAATTTCGAATTTTAACGGTCGCCCGCTCTCTGTTCAATAATTGAGCGCCGTTCCGGAGTGTTCGGTTCTCGTGACGTTTCTGTGTGCGGTCGCGCGAAATCGATTCGCCCTTAAAGCCGCACTCGACTCGAGTCTACAGCCGGACTGCAGCTCTTTCAGCGCGGGGAGCTGTCCATGATGTCTGCCGCTAATTCTCCACCACCGTCTCCATCTATTCTGATCTGCAGGTAAGATAATCCTCCTAAGCGTCGAGCACAGCGAGGACTGTTTCTCAAACAGCGTAGCCTACGTCTTAAACGTCTAGAGCGGCTCACAGACTGATATCAGTGTACAGACGTGTTTCCGTGTTCAGAGGTGCTGAAATACTACGGAAAGTGCCGGTTCATTCACGAGCCTGTCTCATGTCGTACGTGATGACCTCAAATGATGTTGGACTGAGGCAGCACGCAGGACAGAAAGGTTATACAGAGGACTCAGCAGCACAAACACACTGAATATGCTTCTGTAGCTTTATGTGAGAAAACACACGTGACCAGCGTGTCTACAGGATCTTAAACATGACTGTAAACACACACGTACAGAATATGAAGCATCTATACAGGCTCAACACTGAACATCAGACGCGTTTTACCGGCTGCTTTGTGGTGCGTTTCTCTTTTATTAACCCACCCATATTCCGGCAAACCCCGCCTTCTGCGCTGGGATTGGTTAGTAGTATATCGGCTCCTGCGTTATGATTGGCTAGGCTTTTGTAGCGAAAACGCGTCGTAAGAAGAAGCTCTAGTCACAGTTATCTTATAATGATAGATAAAGATAAATAAAAGATGAATAAAAAAGGCTGAAAGGCAAAATCAAACAACTGCCGTAACACGTATTTGCACTTATACATATTCATCTTAATTTAATCTAACAGAAACCAAATCATTACAACATATATGTAAAGTCACTATGAATTTTACAGTAGTATTAAGAGTGTGAACATAATTACAAAAAAAAAAAAAAAAGGTTTCTGGAAGTCTAAGTACATAGTCTATGACCCATCTGTTCTATATTCTTTTTCTTCTTCTTCTTCTTCTTCTTCTTCTTCTTCTTCTTCCTATTATCATTATTAATGTTATGTATTATTATTATTATTGTTATTGCTATTATTATTATTATTATTATTATTATTATTATTATTATTATTATTATTATTAATGTTATGTATTATTATTATTATTATTATTATTACTATCATCATTCTTCTTCTTCTTCTTCTTCTTCTTCTTCTTCTTCTTATTATTATTATTATCATCATTATTAATGTTATGTTTTATTATTATTATTATTATTATTATTATTATTATTATTGTTGTTATTGCTATTATTATTATTATTAATGTTATGTATTATTATTATTATTATTATTATTATTATTATTATTATTATTAAAATTATTATCATCATCATTCTTCTTCTTCTTCTTACTATTATTATTATTATTATTATTATTATTATTATCAGTCTTTGTGTTGACTGTATGTGAGTATAACAAATGTGGGCGGGATTTGGCGGAATACGGGTGGGCATCTCAGATCGTCGCCCTCTAGTGGTGAGCCGATTACACTGCATAACTCGGCACTACGTAAGCACTCCGACGTCATCAAACAGACCACGTGTGTGTCTTGAAAATGTTTCGTCTTCCTGTAGGAAAAATGTGTCGTCTGTCGATAATCACCTCTAGGTATGTATAAGCTAGTGTTTATAAAGAGAAGTCTGGATGTCACGTGATCAGCACTGAAACGTCAGACGTGCAGTGGACTAAAGTAAATAGACTCCACATGCACTGTCTTTTCTAACATATACAAGAAATGCCAGGACTGCAAACATCAGTATAATCCTGCATCAGAAGACACTCATATAACATCGTATTCATCTAGGCACAAGACTTTAGACAGCAAAGTACTGAGCAAAGTGACCCCAAGTAGTGACCTTTCCACTTGTATTAAGACTGAGGACCTCACAGCTTTAAAACTAGTGCAAGTTTACTTTCTGTATATTTATCTTAGTCAGTACTGCCTATAACATCATAGCAGATGTCATTGTATGGGAGAGAGAGTGTTCAAAGTGATGCTTGTTGGACCTTGTGATGATGACTGTAGCAACAATTCAGCTGTGAAATTAAACTCTTCGAGGACTGGCATGTCAGGTGTGTGGGCCACATTTGCTGAGCTAATGCCTCTTTCAGCTGACTTAAGTTAGTCTAGGGTCAGCTCAATAATACTGCTTCAGTTTGTATTGCAGTCTGCTACAGTTCAGCCAAATGAATAAACATAGTGCACTGTCTGCAGTCCATTTGACCACGTATTAGCCATTAGCAGTGTTCAGGACAGCTTCCTGGACAAAGATTAAGTCTAGTCCTAGACTACACAATATTTTGAATTGGAGACTTTCAACTGAAAAGAAGGTATAGTCCAAAACTTAGTCCCTGTCCAGGAAACAGGCCCATAGTGTTACAGCTGAACCTCACATGAGATATTACAGTATAAATCCTGATTCATGTTAGGAAATCTGTCCCATTTAAAATGGGAAACAGCCTAAAAATGCTCTTAATGAATTAAACGGGTTTAAAACAAGTGCAAGTGTACTCTTATTAATGTCTCTTTGAATAGATTTAAGCTCCCCAGACAGAAAAATCACCCTGTGTGTTTAAGGTGGGGGCTCCTGCAGATGGTGCGTGCTGCGTGAGGATGATGGGGCTGTAAATACCTGGGAGGTGTGTGATGAGACTCCTAGATTGAGAAGTGGTGGTACAGTCCGTTGAATGTGTGGAAAATGGGTCAAAAACGGGATTGGAAGGAAGTGTGAAGGAAGTGGCTGAATTTTGCAGGTTTATTGAAGCGTGCAGTCATACAGGTCTACTAGCAAAAATCCCTGTTTACAAGAAATTCTCAGATTCGTGGCCGAAAGACTAAACTGACAGATAGGGACTGCCAGCCGGTTTCACAGTTTGTGAATGAAAATCGCTTCCAGGCAAGAATTGCTTCTAGAAGTCAAAACAGGTCAATTTTGGCACTCCTGCAAATTCAGCTACTTCCTTCACACTCTAGCTATTCCTTCACGGTACCACCTCTTCTCAATCTGTGCATCCTGTCACACACCCTGCAGGTAATTATAGCCTGATCATTCTCATGCAACAACATCTGCAGGAGCCTGAATTTAAACATGCAAGATGACTAATATTTTGTCTGGGAGCTTTTAGCAACTACAAATGTCATTTCATGCGTGAGAGTGTTCAGAGTGATATTTCCTTGACCATTTAGTGATGAACATCTTGAGTCAGGGTTATAGGGGAACTAAATTCTAAGTGTAGGCCTGTGAATAACGTTTCTGGGCTAAGAGTACTTTTAGCTAAGTTCAGTTAGCAGGTAAGAGCACAGTTATATAGTATATTACAATACACACAACATTATGGTGACATACCAGAGTTCAAAAGAGGACAAATTGTTGCTGCACGTCTTGCTGGCGCATCTGTGACCAAGACAGCAGCACTACGACCACCTCCTTTGGCAAAGGACTGAGCGAGGAGGTTTTGTGGGGTTTCACCGAGTTATTATAAATCTGTGTTTCTGAACGACAGAACCAGTGTCTACGCGGTCGTTCTGCACG
>BRDA01002610.1:66810-77032 GCA_036984385.1 Crenuchus spilurus | reverse complement strand
AGGCTACCCTTGTTACTTGGAATCGGGTCACTCAATTTTGCGAGGTATATACGACCCTGTATTGGCTGCAAAAGGAGGCCCAACACCCACTAATAAATTATTGTGGTCTAAAACCAGCTGTTTCAGTTTCATTGTCCAACCCCTGTAGCAGCCCGAGTTATAACCCAATAGCTCATAATCCAGTATAAATCCAGAATAATGTTACAGTTAGTGCATATTTAGTCTGCAGGCCATAATTAATCTTTCCACATGCATTTCTATCCAACTCGGCCACTCTGAACAGCACACAGGAGTGTAATACAAAGACACATTGGTTTGGGTTGGAAACACATTTTTAGCACTCGCAGGCGTTGCACGGCTACCAAATTCACCTGGTCGTGTGGACCAGCCAGATGTTATGACGTTAAGTGCATATATGGAGCGTTTTAACTCACTGGGCTAAGGTTCATTGTTCCCATCGGAGCTCTGCTGCAACATGCTAAATGGTCGGATTTTACTAAAAGAAGTCCGATTCTTCCTTCACTACAGTATTCTCAGGTAGGAACAAGTGAAATCCCGGGGTAGAGGGGCTGAAGAAGTGAAATGAAAGTTGCTAATGATTTGAACACTGTGTGGTAAGAAGTGCATTCATCAAATTTGCAAATTTGTGATCTTTTCTTCTGTCCTGACATCTACGAAATAAAAGCTTGTAGAAGAAGTACATGCCTGCTGAAGTCACGTTTTTGAGGAATGTTTGTCTTGACATTATGAACAGCACCTACACAGTAAATATGTCAGTGTTAAATCAACACTATTAGAGTTAAATTAACACTGAGGGTGTCAAAATGCAACACTCTCAGTGTTAATTTAACTCTAATAGTGTTGATTTAACACCGGCAGATTTACTGTGTATAATCATGCTTGCAGTATTGTAAATGTGGAGTCATGTGTGTTTATAGCTGGAAAAATCAAACGTTTCCTGTTAATGTTCAACTGGGCACATCAGACGATCACCATCTGGTACGAGTTAGCTGATTGTACTAGTCAGAGGAGGAAACACCCTTCTGTTTGGTGAAAGCTTTACTCATTAGAGGAACTTGATGAATACTCCAGTTCTCTTTAGACCTGATTCATTAATAAATAATTTCAGTATAAAAGTCTTTGTTTATGGTTGAAAATGCTTACAATTGGGGGAAGTAATTGCATTCAGCTTAAATAATCATGATTGTGATCCCAGGATTGTGACAAGCATAACCGTGTCTGCACTTGTCAGGCTATTATTGCTAAAAAAAACAAAAAAACTAAACAGAACTCAATAGTTGTCCTTGAAATATATAGACTATAGTCTGGGGAGCGTGAATGTTAAGTTCTAAAACTTGAGCAGTCATTTCATACTAAATCCCTCTTACAGTACCAGTCAAAATTTGGACACACCCCCTGGACATTCAGTGGTTTTTCATTATTAAAAATGTTCTGCATTGTAGACTAATACTAAAGTCATCTAAACTATGAATAAACACACCTGTAATTATTTAGTAAACAAACAAGTAAACAAAACAGAACATGTTTATATTTGACATTCTTCACAGTAGGCACCTCTTGCCCAGCTTTCTTGGCATTTTCTCAGTCAGCTTTATGAGGTAGTCACCTGGAATGGCTTTCAGTTAACAGCTGTGTCTTGTCAAGAGTTCATGACTTGCATTTCTTGCCTCTTAATGTGTTTGAGACATCAGTTGTGTGTCTACTTTGAAGTAAAATCTAAATCTTTTATGTTTTTCATATCCCCCTTCTTTCATGTATGACTTTCTTACTTTCTGTTAATGTTGGCACTGTGTTAAACGGCTGCCCTGCCAGCAGTGGCTGGGACCTCAATTTCCCGCAAGGGATCAATTATCTGTCTCTCTGTCTGTCTGTCTTTCTCTCTCTCTCTCTCTATCTATCTATCTATCTATCTATCTATAACATGTTTTAGTTTGTTTAACACTTTTAAGTTTACTACATGATTCATTATGTGTTCACTCAGAGTCTGGATGACTTCAGTGTTTATTTATAATGTAGGAACAAAATAAATAAATAAAAACATTGAATGAGAGGATCAAACTGTTTGACTGGTACTGTATATAAACAACCTGGGTTTTATATGATGATGTTTGCTTAATGCAGAAGTGCAGGTGTGAATAACATGGTAACACAGTAGTCCATAGAACCTGCACTGCCTTTCTTGCACTCTTGCTGTAGTCACAAAGGCAGTGGATTAGTGCGACTGCCTTTGGTTCACATTGTCGGTTATTTACAATGTGTGGTTAAGAAAATCAGCTGTGTGTCCACTCCTGTTATCATTAGTGTACTAAAATCATTACAGGCCCTTTCAAAAGCACTTCCTGTGCCTTCCCTCTTCCTCAAGAGGTTGCTACAGTAACCCCAGCTGCCGGTTCATGTTGATTGGGTGAGGAGCACGTGGTTTGATTCAGGGCAGACCAGTCAGAACAGAGAGTCTTTTGGAGGAAGTGGTGATGTCGCAGCTGACGGTGTGGAGAAGAGGGGCGGATGAATGAATGAGCTTTGTTAAGTTCGGGAACACATGTCAAGCAGCTTCTTCCTCATCTCTGGCTCAGGACTTTAGGGTTCAGGTGGTACCACATGGCTCCTGTTTTTGAGCTTAGCAGGTAGTGTATGTGTCAGAAATGATACTGCTCATTGTTTCTCTTCTTAGCATGTTAGTTTCTTTTCTATTCCTTCTCTTGTTTAGTAGTCATGCTTTTCTCTTTCTGCCAAACGTTCTTTGTCTGACTGAAATTGTAGTTGGTAGAAGGCGAGAAAAGTTGAATTAACTTTATGTTGTGAAAGCCTCACCCTACAGACAAGGTTGAGTATGTGAAGTATGTTATCCTTTGTTGTTCTGATGAAAATTAAACCTGTTAGGGCACCAGATAGTTTCTTAATCACAAGCTTTATCTTAGCACAATCCGGTTTGGGCAGCAAGCAGGTGTGTAGCCATCACCCCCATTACTATCATCTCTGTGTGAAATATAATCTACTGTAGCTAGAGACGAGGTTGCCTTTTCTCTATTTAACCATTGCATGAGTGACTGGACCCTACACTCTTCCATAAGTGGGACTTTTTTGACCCGTATTAGAATCAGTGTGTTTTCATGCCACTTTTGTCATTTTGATTCAAAATAATAATTTATATTCTATTTTGTACTGTGTTTTATTCCACACAAGAATGATTTCTTGTTTGAAATATTTTTATTTTTCACTTTTAAACATTAAAAATTTTTTTTTAACATTTTTAAAACAATGAAATGACAATTTCACAACAGCAATGGAACAATGTCAACGTCCATTATGTGAGAGAGTGAGTGCGTGAGAGAGTGAGTGCGTGAGAGAGTGAGTGCGTGAGAGAGTGAGTGCGTGAGAGAGTGAGTGCGTGAGAGCGTGAGAGCGTGAGTGCGTGAGAGCGTGAGTGCGTGAGAGCGTGAGTGCGTGAGAGTGCGTGAGAGTGCGTGAGAGTGCGTGAGAGTGCGTGAGAGTGCGTGAGAGTGCGTGAGAGTGCGAGAGTGCGTGAGTGAGTGCGAGAGTGCGAGTGCGTGAGTGCGCGTGCGAGTGCGTGAGTGAGTGCGCGTGAGTGAGTGCGCGTGAGTGAGAGTGAGTGAGTGAGAGAGTATATATCTATAAATATATCTTTCTGACAGTAACAGTTGATAAGAATCAAAAATTGAAATTCCATGAAATTCCATAGGAAATGAATGCGGGTCATTTTTGACCCACTTACGGAAGTTTGGGGTAGTAATAAAAAAAATTACATTTCTTAAAATGTATAAAAGGTAAAACAAATAATTTAATTGCATGACATCAGTAACATGTTTTTGAGGAACACCTGGAATATGAAATTATAAAAACTTTTCATTACAAAGATATTGCAAAAAAAATTACCTCACCGGGTCAAAAAAGACCCACTTATGCATCTAAGGGTTAATGATCAATACAGAATAGCTCAGAGCTTGTAACAGGTGAGTTATACATGCCCCCTTATTTACATGTTAGCCACATGATGAAATGGTTGTGTAATCCTGTTTCTGCATCTCAGCAGGGCATTGCAGTGACTGCACTGGTTTTAACAGAAGGTATCACTTTTAAATGCAACACAGTCTACTGAGTCATCCCTCAGAAGCTTGAATTGGGGTGTACAGGATTTCCTGACAGCCAAAATGAATGAAATAATTAACTACTGGTTCTTATTTTCCTCTCAGAATCATGCGTCCTGATGACGCCAACATCGTTGGTAATGTCCACGGTGGCACAATACTGAAAATGATTGAGGAAGCTGGGTGCATCATAGGAACACGCCACTGCAACGCTCAAAATGGGGTGAGTTACTTTTCTGTGGCCTGAGGGTTCACTCAGAAGTCACATTTGTGTACGTTTTCACTTTCACACATGTAGTCACTCACCAAGAGTCCAAGTTTATCCTTCAGACCTTCTAAAGCTCAGTATTCACCTAAACAGTCCAGTTTTCCCATCAATATACAGTCAAAATTTTAGGACAGTTGTAGGATGTAATATTATAGATAATGACCCAAAATACAAGTCCAAGCTCTGCCAGAACTACCTCAGGAAAAAACAACAAGATGTCCATGTTCCATCAGTGAAGCAAGGAGGACCTATAAAATACTGATGAAGTAATATGGTTGCATTTATTTTGGTGTTAGTGATTATAATAAAACTAAATCTGGATTTACAGCAGCAAACTTTTTCACAATATTCTAATTTTCTGATGTGGCCCTGTGTGGTCTCAGTCTGTTCAAAGCTAAACTGGTAGGTCTGTAGACTTATGCAGGTTTTAAGAAAAGTTAGCTTATATGAACTATTTAAAGGTTATGCTTTTTGGTAAGAGAGGTCACAGTGTAAGACTGGGTTTAATCCATGACTGGGAAAACTACATTGAACCAGCACTGGGGGGTCCCAGCTTGCAAATGGTTGAGATCCCCTGATATACAATACAGGGAAAAAAGAAAAACATTGAATGAGTACTCCAAAATTTTGACAGGTACTGTATATTCTAACACCTAGTCACCTAAACTAAGATCTTAAAGACTAGTTATTATGTTTTATGATCCATCTAAGCTTAAAAAATCATAAACGTGACTAGGCTTTGAGGTTCATTAAGACTTGAGTGTGGTTTGAGCGGGTTGAGAGAATTTTTGGTGATGTGTTTTGATTGGGACAAGGACAAAAACGCAATAATGTCCCCACAACACCAGTACTAAACTAAAGACTTGCAAAAGTTAGACTCCAGACACATTTTGGCTTATTGACTCAGGGCTCTAGACTAACTTTTTGCACTGGTGCGCCTAAATTTTTCTCTTAGGTGCACCCAAATTTTCGACCGCATCGCATTTAACACCACAGTGTTACAGGTTCACTTTTTTTTTTAATTGCTGTCCATATAAACAATATTGACTTGTAAATGATTAACTAACAATCTGGTCAACATACATTTTGTTATTTGAAGCACAATTCTACAAGAAAGGTAACTTACTGAAAAGTTTTGGTGCTTAAAATGCTTCACTGAGCTGACATTTGAACTTAAAACATCTCAACATAAATAAAAAAAAAAAATTCAGTGAATTATATTATCAGCTTTACTGTATCTTAGCCAGGGAAACTGGTTAAGTCACAGTCTTCGAAATGTAGACACTGTCCCCCTTTTACTTTCAGTGGGTTCTGGCTCGGAGTCGATCGTATGTGGCTCATTATCTGATGTCGTCTCCGGACCACGGCTCGACATAACCTGGGAGAAGGGTTGCCAGGTCCAACAAAAATATCCAGCCCAAAGTCAGTCTAAAACCCGCCCTTTAGAAGCTTAAACTAGCCCAAAATATATGTCTGTCACACGTTTGAAGCAAATGGCAAAACAACTATGAGTGTACGACTTAGTATTTTGTTTATAAGGGATTTATCATCAGTCCATCAAACCTTTTTCTTTTTCCCAGTCCTTGCAATACCGTCTCTTGTATTTCACCTGGAATATTAGCTAGTGACTGTTTTCTCTTTACCTCTCTCTCTCTCTCTCTCTCTCTCTCTCTCTCTCTCTCCTTTTCAGGCTATCTTTCCTTACAGTGTTAGTGTTTGTCAAACAAGCCCAATTAGGCGTGAAAACCGCAAACCTGGCAACTCTGCCTGGGAGGTCGATGGCTCCGTGTCAGAGCATTGGTTATGATTTTTGGACGGATCAGGCCTTAACTTAACATTCTTAACGAAAAAGTTGTCAATCGTTCTTTTCATCTTCTCTCATCATCCGCGGCTACATTCACTCTGTTTACTTGACGGGCCTAGGCTACTCACCTCGCTCAGAGTGTAGCGCACGTATTTTCAAACTTACACACTTACAGGAATAGCTGAACCACGGCCAATCGGTCCCGCCCTTCACTATTTCTGATTGGTGCGCTTCACTATCTCTGATTGGTTTAGACCACGATATGGGTCTAGTATGTGTCTGTTGTTGAACCACAGGGAGACTTAAGAGTCGCACAGAGTTTTTTTCCCTTCGAACGGCTGGCCGCACCAGTGCGAAATTAGAAATTAGGTCGCATGTGCGCCAAATTGGTTGCACTCTAGAGCCCTGTGACTACATCTGCAGTAAATGTACATATGAGTTGAAGTTTAGAAGGACAGAACTAAAAAAACGAGTAGATCTGAGTAGTGCGTTGCCACACAGAGGATTAGTTGTTATATCGGTGACATACTGAGCTTAATGCAGTCCAGCTCTAGCTAGCCAAGGATAGTGATAATGGTGCCAAGGCTTCAACTCAGAAGTCAAGGCTTTACTATCTCCTGCTTGCATGCAGACCTAGTCTACAGATTTTAATTGCCCAAGAATCCTGACAAGACCCTTCAAAGTGCCCCATTTAGGTTTCGGAAATTCATAGTTGATGAAGACAAATTAGCCCAGTTAGGGAGACTGCTAGTCTCATAGGGAGGAAAGTCATGTTAGTTAGCTTGCTACCGCTGTTCTTCAAACATTCTTTAATTAGCCCTTAACTGCTGATTGGCACAGCGGTCTAAAGGAGACCCCTTGAGAACTGTAAACGAGCAGTGCAGAACAAATGAACCAGCTCTACATTCTACCAGGACTTCCTTGAAGATCTGCACTTTTACTCAGCAAATGAATCTCTCAAGAAAAGTGGAGCAGCCTGCAGGATCTTCTCCATACGTTTGATCAGCCAAAGAGCTTGTGATTAAGTATATATACAAAGAGATTTAAAGTAAAGTACTTATTCCTTAGAGAAGCTCGTGTAGACTCTACTGCTTGGCCGAATGCGGAGGCTGTTGGTGTGGATGAGTAATACGTTGCACTGGGGACATTTCTGGGTGTTCTAACACTATTAGTGTTTGTGGTTGTCTGCTTATTTCCTGTAAGAAGGCTATAAGGCAATACCGTGTGTCATTTTGGAGGATGAGGTCAACCGTAGCCTGCAGAATGACCCAAATAATGCTCCAAAGTTCCAGTTAAGTCTCGAAACTGAACCACTGCTCCTAAATATGACACTTCAACGTCTCAGACTCTTCATCAACATCAACAATGGTCTGTTTGCACAAAGAAATCGAAAGAAAATTAAGATTATTCAATAAAAATACATGAGCATGTAACTTAAGGCAAGTTTGGCTTGACACTGTTGAATTGATGTATTCTTGCCCCAAAACATGCTGTGCTAAATCTTGCCACTAGAGGGCAGCACAGAGTCATAAATTGCACAAGACATGAACATCTACTGTTGAGATTGTGTCTATTAAATTAAATTCTTCTGTTAGTTTGAACTCCTGTAGAAACCTTAGACTATTAAATGTAAACATAGACACACAAGGCTGCTGCTCACACACGTGCTAATGTAAAATGTTCAAAGATGTTCAACAAAATGGTCAAATCTTTAGTGTTTTCAAGCTCTGTTTGGTTATTTTACTCTTAAGAGCTCATCTTTATAAAAGTTTGTAAACAGCCCAGTAAAACCTTTCTGTTTGCCACTGCAGGACCGGTGTGTAGCTGCCCTGGCTCGAGTGGAGCGCACGGATTTCCTTTACCCCATGTTCATTGGTGAGGTGGCCCACGTCAGCGCTGAAATCACTTACACGTCCAAACACTCTGTGGAGGTGCAGGTCAACGTCCTGTCTGAAAACATACTCACAGGTCAGTGCATGCGAAAGCCTTCTGGCTGTCAGTAGAAATAGTTTTCAGCTATTCAAACAGGAGTGGACCAATGTTGTGGGACATAAAGCAATTACACAGCAGGTGTGAGAAAGGGATGAGATGAAAAACGGAAAAGATCTAAAAGGCTATCAAAAGTACAGTCGGTACCAGTCAAAAATGTGGACACAATCTGTCATTCATTGTTTATTTCTCTTTTTTTCCTACATTTTAAATGAACACTGAAGTCATCCAGACTGTGAAGGAACACATAAGGAATCATGTAGTAAACTTAAAAGTGTTAAAGAAACCAAAACATGTTTTAGATTCTTCAAAGCAGACACACAACTGATGTCTCAAACACATTAAAGGGGCAATAAATGCAAGTCATGAACTCTTGACAAGACACAGCTGTTAACTGAAAGCCATTCCAGGTGACTACCTCATAAAGCTGACTGAGAAAATGCCAAGAAAGCTGGGCAAGAGGTGCCTACTGTGAAGAATGTCAAATATAAACATGTTCTGGTTTGTTTACTTGTTTGTTTACTAAATAATTACAGATGCGTTTACTCATAGTTTAGATGACTTTAGTATTAATCTACAATACAGAACATTTTTAATAATGAAAACACTGAATGTCCAAACATTTTGACTGGCACTGTTTATGTATATAGACTAAAATTCTAAAGTTTTGTAAAATAGGGAAGGAGGGCAAAAGGTTACGTCTACTATATACTATGGATCAGTTTTCCAGACAAATAAGTTTTCAATTAAAAGCATTTTCAGTGGTTAATCTACAGGTATAGCAGTTCAGTTCAAGGCTGCACTGAAATCTGTGTATGTGCTGTATGTAGAGTAGTTTTAGGCTTTTGTTTCTCACATATGGTGAGAGAAATGTGTTACACTTGATACCTGTTTTCCATGACAGCAAAAGCTTACTTGAAGGTTGATTTTGCCAGACTTGTCAAAATGCATCTGGTCTGTCTAAAAAGAGAACATATTGAATATTTCAAGCTTTATGCATCTCTCTGGGGTGCAGATATACACATATATTGATGATTGTTGATACATTCTCCCTAAAATAAGCGGGTTAAAGCATATTATTCAATAATGCAATTGTTTATTTGTTCATTTTTTATCTGGCATGAAATGAGAATTTGTCTTGTCTTTAATTCCAAAAGGAATAAGATAAAATCTTTCAACATGAGATCAGGGGAAGCTGTGACAGTAATCAAGATAAGAGTGATTAATGGCACTTCTGTCTAAGCACACTTCACACAGCTGTAATACAGGCACTAATAAAAGCTTTTTTACTTGATTGATGTGCAAAATTCAAAAATAAGGAGAAATACAAAAAAGAAGCATTGATGAAAATACAGTGGTAACCCTACTTATGAGTTTAATCCGTGCAGGAGCCGAGCTCGTTAGCTGGTTTGCTCGTTAGCTGGATGCATTTTCCCCATAAGAATACATGTAAAACTGATTAATCCGTGTCAGCCGGCCAATATACAGTATACTTTAATATGCTAAATAATGTGTTTATATGGGTTTTTAAAACATAAACCAGACGACGACGATGCTCATGTAGGCTGGCAGCTAAGGAGGACAGGAGGACGGGCGTACGTGTATGGCATGGTTACACTTATCATATGAAAAGTAAAAGTAAAATGTATCTAACTTTCTTGTTCACTACCTTTTGCTGTCTTTGTGTCACTTTCACTAGCACTTTCACTGGACAGCGGTCAAAGGTAATGACTGACCTCTTCTTCTACGCTAGCATCTAGGGGATGCTACGACTGACCGCACCCCTGGCGGTTGGCATACTTGAACTAATTTAGGCTACTCGTTACTTGGAATTTTATTCGTTACCTAGAACAAAAATATTCCGAGATCTCGACTCGTTACCTGGAATACTCATTAGCAGGGATGCTCGTAAGTATGGTTACCACTGTAAATAAGGCCAAGTAAAAAAAAAAAAAATTATCATCCTTTTTCACCAAAAATGTTGGGTCGGGGGGGAGGTGTTTTTTTTTTTTTTTTTTTTTTTTTTTTTTTTTT
>BRDA01002610.1:35792-63784 GCA_036984385.1 Crenuchus spilurus | reverse complement strand
CCGAAACCAGGCCCAAGCCTTAGACGGTAAACCGTAACACGTTTGACTGAAATATACTCCATATCTTCCTAATCGCCTTACAGCAGCCGGGATGATACGGAGTAGATTGTGGAGGTCTTGTGTAATAGAGATGAAATGTGCCATTTTTTAGTAATGAAGAGCTCATTCTACTTAAACATGGCACACTGCAGATATTCATAAATAAAACAGCATTGACTGAGATCCTCAGCACTGTCACCATTTGAACTGCCTGGCTTATTACAGGCTAAGGCTTATAGTGCAAGACTTGGAGCTACACTGATTATAATACAGATTGGCTGCAGCTATTCTTATGTTGTAATAGCACGTGATTAGTTTGGACCGCCTAATGTGTCCTGACCATTTCAGCAGTTAAGGTGGAAGTATAAAGCATATTTCAACATTTCTATTCTGTATCTGCTGCTTCTCTAGCATATGCTTGCTATGTACAATAACTTTGAAACATATGGCTGCCATGGATGGTAATTCTGAAGCATATGGCTGCCATAGACATTCTTTTTAAAGCGTTGTCCTGCATGTGGCAAAGAACAGTAGTCTCAAACCATTTTTATAACAGGAGCCAAAGCTCCAGTAATGTTTGTAAATTACTAGTGCATCTAAAAATATACAATATCATGAAGAAGTTTCATATTTCAAAAAGGTAAACAGTCTTATTTTATATTCATTACCTTTAAAGTGAAACGTTTCAACCCTTTTGTTTTACTGTTGATCATTCATTAAATTCAGAAATCCAGAATCTCAAAGTGTTAGAATATTTAATTTTTAAAAAATTTAAGATTTTTTTTGTAAATCACTATTAAAACAATATCAACATTAAACCAAAAATGGGGCAGCCATGGTTTGTTGGTTAGAGAACTGGTCTTGTGACCAGCTCAATCCCTGGGCAGGTCATGACTGAAGTTCCCTTGTGCAAGACCAAGGCTAACCCCCAACTCTAAGTTGATCTGGATAACAGCTTCTGCTAAATGCCTCAAATGTAAATGTAAAATGGCTTGAGAGATGTCATTGTAACCCTCCCACCTCTGTTTTGCCCCTGGCCCCGCCTCTGTCCACATGCTTGTGTTTACGTGTTCCATATGCTCATTTGTTTACATCTTCCACGTGTCTTTCATGTCATGTCTCCACCCCCAGTTACGTCATGTACATACAGCCCTGCTGAGTCATCTCATGTCTAATTACATTGCTATTTAGCTTCCTCACGTGTCACAGCCATTTTGAGTCATTGTACATCATGTCAAGTTTTCATGTCATTGTTTTTTTCATAGCCACAGTTGTTTCAGTGTTTTTTTTTTTTTACACTTTGTGTGTAATGAATAAAAATATGAGTTTACCTTTTTGACTGTATGATAAACATATATATGTAGTATTCTAGGCAAATTTATTTATAGAGCAAAAAGTTAAATGGATGAAAATGTAGAAATGAGTTGTGTCTCTACTTTGAAGAATCTAAAATTTAAGACATGTTTTGGTTTATTTAACACTTTTAAATTTACAACATGATTCATTATGTATTCCTACATACATACGTAGACTTCAGTATTCATTGGAAAAATAAATAAATAAAATAAAAAACATTGAATAGAGAGGGTGTTTCCAAACTTTTGACTGGTACTTCTAATATTTTTTGTCAACTTAATGCTGCTTCTCCATGTTCAGTCTTTATCTTAGGCAGGACATTGGACATTACACCATGACCTAATCACATTCTCCTTAAGCATAATAAAGTATCAGTATGTAAAAAGACTTGAGACGTTTTTTAAATTCTTACTTCACTGTTCAGAACTTGGTGGTACAGTGCTGGTACATTCCCAACACCGCCCTCGTTGTACATACATAATTTGATTATGCATGTATTTCATAATGTACATTAATTATCATCTCTCCAGGGTCAGCCCCCTGTTCTTAAACTGTCGTTGGGCTTTCTATCACTGTGTTACTGAGTGGTCCCGCCTTGTGTCAGCGTTGCCCCTTTAAAGGTTTCTGCTGTGCCAGAGGGGAGCGCGAGGAACGGGAGCAGACTTTATGTGCCGCTGTCATGTTAACTTAATGTCACACTTTGCATGCGGAAGCCACAGTTGCAGAGCAGCACCTGCAAACGTACTCCATTTGCTACATATTAGGAGCTAGCGTTAGCATGGGCTGCTTACATTTGAGACTGTGTACATGATGGATATCCAGTCATTGGACTGAACATATATGTGAGCGTGTATACTAAAGCATGAGGTTACAAATGCAGTCCCACATATGTGTTTAATTAGCCTGTGACTCTCCGTATATGCTGCGTACTCATAATGCACTGCTCTGCAGTAATTTACACACATGAGCCCAAACATCATCACCAGTATGTTAATATGTGTAATTAGCTGTAGACCATCAATGCAACAGCTCTTCAAAACCTCTCATGGTAGTAGATCCTTTAAAGCACCCACATTCTACATACAGTGCCTTGTGAAAGTATTCAGCCCCCTTTGCATTGTTTTGCTACCTCACAACCTGGAATTAAAATGGATTATTTGAGGGTTTGCATCTTTTCATTTACAGTTCATTAACATTTGATTTTCTTTTTATTGAGAAGTAAACAATAAATAGAACAAAATAACAGAAAACTTCAGTGTGCATAACTATTCACCCCCCCTAAAGTCAGTACATTGTAGAGCCACCTTTTACAGCAATTACAGCTGCAAGTCGCTTTGGATAAGTCTCTATGAGCTTGCCACATCTTGTCACTGGGTTTTTTACGCATTACTCCAGCAAAACTGCTTCAACTCCTTCAAGTTAGATGGTTTCCGCTGGTGAACAGCAATCTTCAAGTCTGACCACAGATTCTCAATTGGATTAAGGTCTGGGCTTTGACTAGTCCACTCCAATACATTTACATGCTTCCCCTTAAACAACTCGAGTGTTGCTTTAGCATTTTTATTTTCCACATTTTTTAAATAAATATATTGTTCTCATTTCAATTCACCACCTTAGACTATTTTGTGCAGATGAATCGCATACAATTCAGATTAAAATGTCATCTAAATATAGTTTTTAATGTAAAAAATTATGTAAAAATTCAAGGGGGGTTGAATACTTTAGCAAGGCACTGTATACTGTACATATTGTCTGCTGCAATTGACTGCACTGTATTGTGCTTCTTTCCGAGAGCTTTCTTGCCTAAAACAGTTCAATGTGAATGGACAGAACTATACGGCTCTAGTCTGAATTAGGCAGGAATGTGAAAATGCATTGATGTACCTGACATCAGAAAAACAGTGAATTTATAATTGGCTGTTTTTGGCAGCTTAGTTTCTGTATGCAGACTGTATGTCATGCTGAGTGAACAATGCATTTGACATTTTTTTGCCATTTTTTTAATCCCCTTCCCAATGTTGTTGTAGCCAGTTAATCCATTCCATCCATTAGGACTCTCCCCATCACTTTTGTAATGTCCCTGAATCTAGGAGGGTGAAGACAAGCACACGCCTCCTCCGTTGCGTGTGATGCAGCCACCGCCTCTATTCGTACTACCGCTGATACACCGTCACTGGGGAGCCAACGTGCTCGGAGGAAAGCGCAGGAATCCCAGCTCTGAATGGACAAATCAGTAGATGCCTGAGCCAGCAGACATTGCAGTGTGAGAGTGATGGAGAGAGAGAGCACCATCTACCCACTCAGAGAGAGCACTGCCAATTTTTGCTCTCTTGTGCCCCGGCTGTTGATGGCAAACAGCATGACCGGGATTCAAACTCAATCCTCTGGTCATAGTGTCAGTGTCTTAGGCTGCTGAGCCACTCGGGACCCCTGCATTTCACATTTTAACATTGATTTATTGGCTCTTAAGACCTGTGGTGCAGATCAGACTTGTTCCAGGACATCCCACATATGCTCAAACACAACAGACCAGGTTTGGGGAATTTGGAAGCTATGGCTCTGCTGTGTCCATTCCAGTTACACCAGCACAACACACACTAACACACCACCACCATCTCAGTGTCAGTGCAGTGCTGAGAAAGATTCACCACTCAGTTAATTCCTGCTCTGTGGTGGTCCTGTAAGGGCCCTCATCACTGAAGAACAGGGTGAAGAACAGTGTGCAGAGAAACAGATGGACTACTGTCAGTAATTATAGAACTACAAAATGCACCTATGTACTCAGTTGAGCAACGAGTGTACAGTACAACACTTTCTTAACATTCAGTGTTTTTTCATTATTTAAAACTGTTCTGTATTGTAGATTAATACTAAAGTCATCCAGACTATGAATAAACACATATGTAATTATTTAGTAAACAAACAAGTAAACAAACCAGAACATGTTTATATTTGACATTCTTCACAGTAGGCACCTCTTGCTTAGATGCAGCTTTCTTGGCATTTTCTCAGTCAGCTTTATGAGGTAGTCACCTGGAATGGCTTTCAGTTAACAGCTGAGTCTTGTCAAGAGCTCATGACTTGCATTTCTTGCCTCTTAATGTGTTTGAGACATCAGTTGTGTGTCTGCTTTGAAGTAAAATCTAAAACATGTTTTGGTTTCTTTAACACTTTTAAGTTTACTACATTCCTTATGTGTTCACTCAGAGTCTGGATGACTTCAGTGTTAATTTACAGTGTAGAGAAAAAAAAACATTGATTGAGAAGGTGTGACTGGTACTGTATGTTTAGTCCGTAGGTATTCTGTTACTAACAGGTTGAAATGTGGTTGATCATATTCTGCAGATGCAGCAGATAAACATTCGTTTTGAAAATGCTATTTGAATCCTACTTTTTCTCCCCCGTATGCAAAATTACCAAACATGTAAAATAGACACAGTAAAGGCTTTTCTGTGCTAATGAGCTCATTTAAATGTAAAGCAACTATATGGTTGATTGCTGGGAAAAATGCCCATAGTCTCTCGTTTGCTGGTATGATGAACCCTTGCTGTTGAAGGGTGCGTGTGTGTGTGAGCACGCGTGTGTGTGTGAGTGTGTGAGTGTGAGAGAGCTGGGGCCGGTCTTACGGCCATCACATGACTCTTTTCCCAGTTACAACTGCACACATAAAAACACACACACCCAAGCACACACATACGCAAACACACACACATATGCACACATACACAGTCAGGGCCAATCTTGTCAGCCTCGTCTCACTCACACTCCTCAGGGGTCTCCTGGCTCCAAACGCAGGGGCCGTGATGATTGTGGCCACAGGGCAGCCTCCCCCACCCCACCCCCGTCTATTTCCCTTAGTTTTCCTTACACACACACACACACACACACACACACACACACACACACACACACACAACTATGCATAATACACACATGCAAAGTCGCAAAAATACAAGGACATATTTGAGCCACCTCCCTCTCTTTCTTTCTCTCGCTGCTGCTTTCTATTTCTATTTCTCTGTCTCTCTCTCCGTCTTATGTTCTACCTTTTTCTCTCATGTTCTGTCTCTCACTCTCATACACTCTTTCCCTCTCTCTCTTTCTTTTCATCTCTATTTCTCTTCTCACTCTTTCTTTCTGTTTATTCTGTCTTTTCCTCTCCATATTCCTCACGTTGTGTCTATCTCCATCTCTCTATCTCTCTCTGAAACACACACACACACACACACACACACACATGCATATATTTATGTAAAACTGCATGCTCAAATGAACTCGCATGCTTATAGATTCACAGTTGCTTTCTAAGTGGCCTGAAACAGAACGTTTATGCTTGTGTGAAGTCAGGATGTGATCATAATCAGAATTGATTTGATTGATCTTGACAGTAGCTCACATTAAGCGACAAAGTGACTAAATTAAGTAAGTGCTCTCGGAAAAATTATACAGTGACAAGTGAAGACAACTTACATATAGTCAAAATATCCCATATAAATAAGAATGCAGCCATGTTAATATTATACTGTAACATTAACAATAAAACAACCCATTTTTATGTTTTTTCTTCTTTTAATTGTCTTTTGAAATTGTATTTTTCCATTGATGGATGTTTTAATGTTAAAATTAATTAAAGTATGTTTAAAGTATAATTATTTCAATTATTTAATTCTTTCTTAACAAACAGGCAAAATAAATAATTTACAATATCTAGAAATAGGTTGAGGAATCTTATAACATTCTCAAAAAGGTAAAGTTTTCCATATAGTCATATGTAACAAGTGAAAAGAGAGCTTTTGGAAAACATTTTGGCCTCACCATATTTGGATGTTACCCCCCTGTATATGATCTTATTATTGTGTCCCCATTTCTAATTAACCATCTCTGTAAACTCTATTGATACCCAACAGTGTATTAAAGTTAGAACTAGGGTTAAGGTTAGGTTATGGCTTTGAGTTGAGTTTAAGGTGAAGGTAACTGACTCTAATAGATAATCAATTAAATGTAAGTTAAATGTGAGTGTAATGCTGGGCATGGGATCATAAAAGATGAGTGCAGGTCTATATAAACACAAATTTAATAACAAACCAAACACAAATCTAAACAAACAAGATAACAACTAAATGATCAGAAACAGAAATGTACAGTCAGGAAAATAAGCTTTTGATACACGGCTGATTTACAGGTGAATGGAGAGGTCTGTCATTTTTATCGTAGGTACACTTCAACTGTGAGCGACAGACTCTAAAATAAAATCCAGAAAATCACATTGTACGATTTTTAAATAATTAATTTGCATTTTATTGCAATAAATAAGTATTTGATACAATAGAAAAATAGAACTTAATATTTGGTACAGAAACCTTTGTTTGTGATTACAGAGGTCAGACATTTCCTGTAGTTCTTGACCAAGTTTGCAGCAGGAATTTTGGCCTCCATACAGATCTTCTCCAGATCTTTCAAGTTTTGGGGCTGTAGCTGGGCAAAATTGAGTTTCATCTCCCTCCAAAGATTTTCTATTGGGTTCAGGTCTGGAGACTGACTAGGCCACTCCAGGACCCTGAAATGCTTCTGATGGTGCCACTCCTTAGTTGCCCTGGCTGTGTGTTTTGGGTCATTGTCATGCTGGAACAACCAGCCACGACCTTCAATGCTCTTACTGAGGGAAGGAAGTTGTTGGCCAAAGTCTCACGATACATGACCCCATATATCCTCCCTTCAATACTGTGCAGTCATCCTGTCCCATTTACAGAACAGCAGCCCCAAAGTATGAAGCTTCCACTCCCATTCTTCACGGTTGGGACGGTGTTCTTGGGGTTGTACTCATCCTTCTTCTTTGTCCAAACATGGTGAGTAGAGTTGAAACCACAAAGCTCTATTTTGGTCTCATCTGACCACATGACCTTCTCCCATGCAACCTCTGGATCAACCAGATGGTCATAGCTAAACTTCAAATGGGCCTGGACATGTGCTGGCATGAGCACTCATGTGTCCTGCAGGATTTTAAACCATGACGGTGTAGTGTGTTACTAATGGCTCTCTTCAGGTCATTGATTAAGTATTCCTGTGTAGTTCTGGGCTGATTCCTGACCTTTCTCAGAATCATCCTTACCCCTTAAGGCAAGATCTTTCATGGAGCCCCAGACTGAGGAAGATTGACAGTCATCTTGTGTTTATTCCATTTTCTAATATTTGCACCAAAAGTTGTTGCCTTCTCACCAAGCTGCTTGGATATTTTCCTGTAGCCCATCCCAGCCTTCTGCAAGTCCATAATTCTGTCCCTGGTGTCCTTAAACAGCTCTTTAATCTTGCAGTGGTGGAGAGGTTGGAGTGTGATTGATTGTGTGGACAGGTGTCTTTTATACAGGTAACAAGTTCAAACAGGTGCAGTTAATACAGGTAATGAGTGCAGAATAGGAGGGTTTCTTAAAGAAAAACTAACAGGTCTGTGAGAGCCAGACCTCTTGCTGGTTTGTAGGTGATCAGATACTTATTTCATGCAATAAAATGCAAATTAATTATTTAAAAATAATACAATGTGATTCTTTGAAGCTGAAATGCATCTGTGATAGAAATTACAGACCTCTCCATTCTTTGAAGATGGGAAAACTTGCAAAATCGGCACTGTATCAAATACTTATTTTCCCCACTGTACTAAACAGAAACAAGCTAAACAGAAACAGGCTAAACAAGAGGGTAAACTAGGCCTTGAGCTAAACGGAAATATGCTCAATAGAACCAGTCTAAACAGAGGGCTCACTAGGCCTCAAGGAAAACAGAATATAAAGAAACAGGCTATGGATGCTAATCAGGGTAAACAGGCTAAAGATGCTGAACAGTCTAAAGATGCTAACAGGCTAGGATTAGCAAGACAAAGGCAAACTGAGCACACATACAGGACCTTGAAAAAGGCAGGAGACAAAAGGCTACATTAAAGCGTGTAGATGAGAGTGGGGACCAGTAAACATAGAAACTGTCAAAAATGGCTCATTCACATAAAGAGTTAATGTTTTAAAGCTAGTCAGTATACAGTCTAATACAAAAGTTTGTGCCCTCCTGGTTAAGAAAGGAGGGATGCAATCAACTGTGGTTGAGGGGGAGATTGAGGGTGGGTGCACAGCGTGGTGTGACTAGGAGCTGACTTTCTTTACTTGACTTTCTTGGCAAAGGAGTTGAAAAAACGTTTCTAAATGATAATTCAGTGTTTACACTTAATTAGTGTACATTTCTATTTGCAAGATCCAGTCTTATTGTTCATCCTGAAGCACTACAGGCATGGATCGATATTATTCTGACGAGAACAGTAATTAAATGAGTTTATTAGCTGCTTTTCTTTTTCATTTGCTTGTTTGTAAACTGATATGATCGGCACTGTGTACCAGTACCAGTGAAGGAGATCAGAGTAACAGATGAGGGGCTCACTGTGGCTTCTGGACGGAGCTTAATTAAAATTGAATTAATTAAATATTTTCGGAGAATACGTCCAAAGTGTATTTTCAGGGAGTGTTTACAAACTCTCACACAGCGTATGTCACAAAGACCAGCACAAGTCAACTGTTCCAGTAACAGTACACACACACACACACACACACACACACACACAGTGTAGGGCGTTAAAATACGTTCCTAATGACCACTGAGCTTGTGTTAATTACTACTCTACTGTACACTTGACAAGAGTCTACAGTAGCCACTAATACTGATTTTAGCCTTCGGGGCATTTTTCTTTTGGTGTGTGTGTGTGTGTGTGTGTGCGTGTGCACAGTCCCTAAAAACCTTAAAAGCAAAACAATCCATCCTTCTGCCATGCCATTTGAGAGTGCTCTCTTCGCTGGAACCCACAGGACTGCGTTGTTGAGCATTGTTGCAAAATTGAAAGCAGTGCGCACATAGTTGGCAGCCGTAATGGAAACTCTGATGCGTTGTCCTCGCATATTAAACAAGCCAACAATTACAATTGTCTCAGAACACTAGCAACAAACTCTAACTGTGGGGTCACTGCTTTCAGTCATATAAGGTTCTTTTATGGAGCTTTTATTGATGAGGCCTGTGTAGTTAATAGAAAGCTTAGTCAGTTACTTGGAAAGTGTGTAAATATATGTTCAAACGTTTGCAGACAGCACTTCTACTGAATTCGTTCAACTACTTTAAGTTGCATCCATTGCATCACAGGCACAGCTTGTGTCGTCTTCGTAGAGAAGCACTGCCAATAGAATAGATTTTCTGGAGCGGGCCAGGCTCGGTCTTGAGGGATATGAAGTCAAATAACATTGAGCTGTGGAGGAGAGGAGCTCTGTTCTCTGATGATGGTGCTCCATCCAGTACTTTTGGGATGAGTTGGGGATGCGGTGGTGTGGTGATCATCCTGACTTCAGTCAACGTTGTCGCTGAATGCAAACAGCATCCTCACAGCAATGCTACAGAATCTAGTAGAAAGCCTTTCCTGCACTGTAA
Source organism: Crenuchus spilurus (assembly GCA_036984385.1). Classification (NCBI taxonomy): domain Eukaryota; kingdom Metazoa; phylum Chordata; class Actinopteri; order Characiformes; family Crenuchidae; genus Crenuchus; species Crenuchus spilurus. The sequence goes on along the minus strand of BRDA01002610.1, from coordinate 53,938 downwards.
AGACAGTTACTCCAACAAAAGCAGCATAAAGTCTTTTTAGAAAATTATTTTGGAAGAAACGATGAAGAAGAAGAAGACTTCTGTCAATATTGTGTACACACCAATAATGCATTAACATGAATTTTTAAATTTCAACTAGCATTGACTACTGTAACACCTTTTATACTTCTCTTAGTGTGTCTGCTCAGAACAACCTTCAACCTATCTTAAATTCTGCTGCAAGACCTTTGTAAAGGTCAAACAAATGGACTCATGTTACCCCTACTTTAAAATCACTTCACTGGCTTCCTGTTAAATACAGGATTCAATTTAAGGCTTTAACCATCACTTATAGAGCACTGCACAGCCAGGCCCTGAAATATATTACTGACTTGCTGCATATACATACTACAGCTCCGTCACTGAGGTCAAATGACCTGCGATTATTAATGGTTCCTCAAACCCGTTTAAAGACACGACGTTTTTGAGGCTGTTGTACCGAAACTGTGAAACGCTCTGCTTCCAAATCTAAGTTTAGCACAGTCAGCTGACCTTTTTAAAAAGCTTTCAGAAACCCATCTACAAGCAGGCGTATGATTAGTATTGTAGGTTTTATTTGTTTTACAGTTTTTATGCATCTTTCACTTATTTATGTAATTAATTTTTATTATTAATTCTTTTTTTTCCTTTTATAATTTTTTTGGAAGGCACTTTGTGATCAGCATCTGTGTATTACAAATAAACGTTACTTATTTAATATCATTAACACTTTTATCTTTTTTATAAATCATTGTTTGATGGCTGTCTTGCAGAAAAATCAAAGTAATTTTCAGCTGCTTCTGTAGTGAATTTATCAGCAAGGTACATCTCGTTTTGTAATATCATTTATAAGCGAACATAAAGCTGGTGCTGTACTGTCAGTAATATCACTCTTGTTAGCACTGGAGGAACAGTGATTACAGAAGAACTATGGATCAGTCCACCAGCAGCAAACTAACAAAATCAACAGCAAAGTAGAAACATTCAGAGCCTCCATTATAACAAGAATTCATGAGAAAATGGAAGAAGGACCCCTCCTAGATTTAACATTTAAATCTTTTTCAGCATGTTTTTCTGTGAATGGCTTTGAAAAGAAAACATCGTGTTCTTCCTTTCTGTTGCATTTCATTGTTAGTGTAATGATGGCATCTGTTCTGCTTTGTGATTAGTCACACCTCTGACTGTTGAGGTATTACTTTATTTTAGATCAGTGGTTCCTAATCCCTGCTCTAGCACACCCACGTCTGCTCAGGAAGAGCTTGTTAATTAAATCAATAATTAGATCAGATGTTGGGAGCTGAGAAAATCCTTAAATGTGCAGACCAGTGGTACTCCAGTCGATTCTGGCTCTTGGCGACTCTCGATTCTGATCCTGGGGATTCATATGGGGTTTCTGTCTATTGTTTGAGTCTTCAGGCTCGATCATGATGACTTTCACACAGTAATTTGATTATAGATCGTCAAGCTTATTCCTAATAATACTTTTACAAAATTAATTTCCAGAAAGGTTCTGAAAATATATTAAAACTCGAAAGGTGTTTTGTTCATTAATTTGAACTTTTATTTAACAGATAAGAAGACAAAGAAATATTTCCAGTGTTTTCAGCGACAAACGTCATTCTATTTGTTAAATATAAACACATTTAGAAATGGATGCTGGGACAGAGGCAAAATAAGACAGAAATGTACAACTAACATTGTTCTGGAAGGTTCTACAATTAGCAGTTTAACTGGTATCAGATGAGGTCACCAAGATTTAGTATAAAAGAAGCATCCACCAAATATTTAGTCTTTATAAGCAACGATGGGTCAGTTTTCACCCCTTTGTGCCAAACTTGATGAGAGAATTTTCAGTCAGTTCAAAGACAGTGTTTCTCTGATTGCCAGTAATGTATATATTTCACCATCTACAGTTCATATTACCACGAAAAGATTCAAGTAGTCAGGGGAAATAAAGACAGAGCGCAGAAACCACTGCTGAGTGTGTCTATTAAGCCTGCTGTTTGAGACATGCTTATCCTACTGTGATGGACATTGGCACATGGGCTCAGGAGTACTTTTGAAAAAAAAATTGTCACTGCTACTACATCAAGAAATATAAATTGAAACTGTGTTGTCCAAAAAGGAAGCCATATATTCATTTTGTGCAGAAGAGGCGTCAAGTTCACGGGACCTGATGTCATCTGAGATGGGCCAAAAGTTGAAATTTGTTCTGTGGTCAGACAAATCCATGTTTCAGCTTTTTGGGAAGAAAGGACATCAAATTGGTGAGGTCCATGATGACCAAAGATGAAAGACCATCCAGACTGTTTCTAATGCAAAGCTTAATAAAAACAGCCTTTGTGGTGGCATAAGGGTTCATCAGTGCCCACAGCATGAGTGATCTGTAGTCGCGTTTCCATTGACCATGAATATCGCAAATTAGAATTGTGAATAAAAATGTGCTTAATGGAAACACGACAATTTCGAAAAAAGTCACGTTTTTCGATAAAAGTCTTTTGCGCTAAGATGAGGTGGTTTTTCAGTCGTATCGAAATTGGTTTATATCGCAAAAGTGTAATGGAAACACTCGAACTGACTTTTTCCGCATTAAGGTAGTCACGTGATTAACAACCGGACGTTTCTATTGGCGAAAAAGACGACGAAGAAGAAGACAACAGAAAGTAAGAGGATGAAGATGACGGGGCATATTTGGAATAACGAGGAGAATCCTTGGACAATGTGCAGCTGCTCCACTAGAGATCTCACAGCATCACAAAGTTCATTAAAAGTTGAGTGTGTCATTCTAAAATGTTGAATCCACAGCTCTTCTGTAAAACCATCGACTACAGTTTCCCAAAAACGCCGCATACGTAGCCGCTCCCAAGTATAAGGGGCTTGTCGCTCCAAAGCCTCGATAAGTCTCCGTCTCCTCTGATGGCTGATGATGAGCACTAGTGCCGTGGTAGCAGTATGTATAAAGCTGAAGTATGTGTTTACATCCACTGCCGCCATGTTTGTAATGACTTATCACGAGAACAAACATATTCACACGTGATTTTATAATAGAAACTTGTTTGTCGAATTGTTTTTTTGACACAACAGAATATCGATAAAGTTTTGCGCAAAACTGCAATGGAAACACGACTTGTGTGTATACTATGTGAAGGTACTGTTGATGCAGAGGCTTATATTAGTAATGTGGGGAGACATGCAGGTGTGACAATGTCAGGCCTCATTCTGCACAAGTTACAACAGTAAGGCTTTGTAGATACAGAGTGTGTGCTTGACTGGCCTGTCTGCAGTGCAGATCTGTCTCCTGTTGAAAATGCATCATGAAGAGGAGAATCAGTCAACGGTGATCACAGACTGCAGAGCAGTTCAAGTCTTATTTACAGATAAATGGCCAAAAAAATAACTTGCAAAGCTGCAACAATTAGTATCTTCAATTCCCAAATGATTAAAAAGTGTAATTTCACACTTGATGATGGTGATGTGACACAGTAGTAAACATGCCTCTGTCCCAGCTTTATTTACTGTGTTGCTAAATGTGTTTATATTAAATAAATGGAATTAAATTTGATGTTAAAAACACTGAAAATCTTTTGTCTATTAAATAAAAGTTTCAAGTGAATTAACAAAGATTTAATTGCATGTATGATTGTGAGTCAAAAACGATCTGCTCTTTGGCTAATCAGCTTTAAAAAAAACCCCATAATTTTTCCAGTCTCCCTTTTTAAAACACTTTGCCCGTCTATCAACAAGCTTTCGTATTTTTCATGTTTTTTTCTGAGCTTTGAGCCAAGAGCTCTGTCGACCTCTTCATCAGACATGAATCTTCCTCCTCTTATGGCTTCTTTCAGACTCAGAAAACTGTCAATTTTTCAGCTGATGTTTGACTTCTGAACTTTGTCTTTGTTGATTGAGGATGTTTCTGCTGTTTACTCTCAGACTCCTAGTGAAGAATCATCACCAGTCATGTTTCTTCATAAGAAACGTTCACCTTCCTTACAGTATCACTCCAAACGCATCTGCAACAAATCACTGCATGTTTAAAAAAAGTGTTAATATCACTAAAGTGAAGATCGTTTTTGACTCACTCTTGTATTTTGACAGCCAGTGTACTTGCTTAATATTACTAACAAACCACAAATTCATTCGTTTGGGTTTCACACTTGGACAGATTGTGAGGCGCTCTTACTCTCCATCAAAGAAGAGAAAAATCACACACTTTAATATTTGAGAGCAACAAGTGAAAGGAGATAATGATGTCGTGGAGGCAGCCAAAGAGAACTACACCTTCTCTCCGGTGGGTCTTCAGCTCATCTAATTACGCTCTGAGCTGCAGTGCCAAATTAATCTCCTCCTTGAGATTCAGTGAGCCATCTCGAGAAGTTCTGGCTTTTTCAAAACTTTCCTTTAGCTGACGCGTCAGTGCGAAAGGTCAGCGGTCCAACCGGAAGGAGTCTGAAATCTTCTTCTCCAGCTCATTTCGATTTGAGTGGAAAAGTAAAGCGACGATATCTGCCCTCCATCTGTCCGATGCTCGGCTATTTTTAGCAGGCGAGCTGAAGACATGTAAATATCCCTCATATGTGGAAGCAGAAGACAAGCTGCCGCAGGAACCAATTAGAGGAGCCCTTCTCTCACCATGGTAGCGGCAGCATCCCTGTGTGGTCGCCATGGCAACCGGCCTTGTCTGGATGCCTCGACGAGAGTGTAAAAATGCAAATGCTATTCCCAAACGCGGCCTGTCAGAACTCATCTCTCACTTTGCGCTGATTCTGTACAGTCAGACCGGGTTCAGAAATAATGTGCTCCGTGTTGACTGACTGTAAGAGAAATAAGTGCTATTTTTGTAGCCTCACCCTGTCTTACCACACTGTTGTTCTTCACACCTTTTACATCATGTGTTGAACTGTCCTCGCAACAAGTGGTGGAATTTCCATCAAGACTCGCGTCTCGTAGATTAGCACCGAAGGCTGGATTGTGTAGTAGAAGTATCACCAAAAAATCCTACAAATAAGGGTTCTAAAAGTCATTTTCATCTGTTCTACAGTCTTAAAAAAGATGCTTCTTCAAGGATTATATATAGAACCACAGACTCAAAGAACACTTTGCATGATTAAAGGGTTCTTTTCTTGTGGAAAGGCTCCTTCAGGTTGATGGGAAAGGTGTTATAGATGGTTCTACATGGAAGTTTTTTTAAAATAAGTTCTGCATAGCACCAAAAACGTTTCTTCTATTATAACAAGCTTGACATCATAGCAACAACAGAACCCTTTTCAGTGCTGTATAGAACCTCTTTTTCGGAAAAGCTTCTGTGCAGAACTCTCTACATTCTTAAAAATTCCTTTAATAAAGAAATTGGTAATATATAGAACCATGAACACTCAAAGAACCCTTTGCATGATTAAATGGTTCTTTCCTCCTGTTCTTCAGGTTGATGTGTTGTAGGTGGTTCTATATGGAATCTTTTTGAAAATGTTTCTATATAGCCCCAAAATGGTTCTGCTATTGTTACAATGTCAAGCTTGTAATAATAGAGGAGCCCTTTTTGGTGCTGAATAGAACCATCTACAACACTTCAGTATGAAGAACCTTTTAACAATGCAAATGATGTTTTGAGAGTTCATGGTTCTGTATATAATTGTTTGTGTTCGTGTGCTGGCACCACCCCCAGCCATGTCCTGTCAGTTCTTGTTTTATTGTTTGCACCTGAGTCAGTATTTTCCCTGTGATTACGTTTAAAAAGCCTTCCCAGTGTTTCAGTCGTCGTCCGTCATTATATCGTCCCCACATGCTGTCTCTGGTCCTGCCTCTGTCCTGCTATGGGCTCTCCGTCTATTTACATGTCCGTGTGTTCAGTCATGTCTCCACCCTCTGTCACGTCATGTCTTGTATAGTTTCAGTGATTATACCTGTCGCTTTTCATCACTCACCTGTCATCCCTTTAGCTCATTTTAAGTCCTATATAGCTTGTGTTTAGTAGAATTTAAGATTACTGCATACATTACTCAATAGAGAAGGTTAAGGTTTTATGTACACTAGTCTTTAAGCACTCTTAATCTTCTGGGCTTGTTGTTTGTTACTGGACATGATATCTGGCCTTGGTAGTAGGATGAACAGGAAACTGAGCTGATAAAGTGGATTTTTTTTGTTTACATGTTTAGTTGCTGTTAATTAAAGTAATACATGTGATACCTCTTCCTGGTATATTTAATCTGTCAGAACACTGTCTGTAAGTAAAGGCCATGTGTCTTTCTTCATTGTTTTAATATCTGATCTTCAGTCATTCAGTGTGAAAGGTTCATAACAGTGTTCTTCACCACTCGTGCGACGTTTTTCTCCCTGAAATCACTCCAGTGCCACATAAATGCAGCCTACCCAAAATAGCTTCACTTGCACTTTGGAGAGAGCGAACGAGCTTCGGTGGGAGATGCTGAAGTCTCCATGACAACTAAAGTAACACTGCGCAGCTAGCAACCCACTTTACAGAAAATTTATTGGAAGATGGGTTTATTTCAGAGTGGCTCAAGACAACCCTCCATGAAGTCGAAATTGCTTTTATCGAGCACAGGCCATTCAGTTGTTGTAGAAGTGAAATGTTGGCTAAGAAAGCGGATAGTGGTGAGGAATACTTAAGAACCCACTGACATATTGACTTGATAAAGCTTTTGTCTAGAAAAACCTGGAAAAGTACTTAAAGCAATAATTCTACCAAAATTCTAATGTACGCAACCCCCCCTCCACTCCTCCCCCAGTTTAGTTAATGTTTAGTGTCTGAAGTTTGCTTCTTTTTTTTTTGCACTGTAGATATAAAACGAATGCAAGTGTCCCATTTGCTTCTTTATCTAAAACGGTCATGAATAACTTTAATAGTAATACAGATCTGGTGATGAAGTTTGGATAAATGTACCTCAGTCTGTGTGAAAAAGATTAATGATACAACATGTCTGAAAACGTCCAGCATGCCGTTCTTTTCTCCTGATCAGGTGGTGATGTGGTCAGGTGGTGATGTGCTTCTGGGAATACCGGTCTCTTGTGCCAGTCTCTGTAGGGATTTTTGGGGTGACGTCTGTAGTCTGTCCTTTATGGTTTGCATGATTTCTTCTAACATTTTGGGTCACCCACCTCCGTGAGCATCCACCATTAACCAAGTTTGTTATCCACTCATTCACACCATGAACACTCTGCTTGTACTGTGAACTGATACATTATGCAGAGATTGATGGACAGTTTACAGAGTGATATAACTACAAGGATAACTGGAGGCTTTAACGTCTCACATCAGTGGAGACAGCTGGATAGGCGCCGGCCTCCACTCCGACAGCTGCACTTTTTAGTCGGTGGAACCTAACACCCATCTATCCACACTGTAATTGTGCATGTCAGTCTTTTTCAAACAGACTGCGGTATATTTAATGCTAATTCTTTTGCCATATCTTCATTAATGTTAAAGTTATCGGACATAGCTTATAGATAGCTGTTAGCATGGCGTGGTCTCAAATGGACGTGTTTATCTGATTTCTGGTGATTTATGTCACATTATCTATAAAAATGCACAAGATTTTAGTTTATGTCCCGGTATACGTCCTGTCATAATTCCCAAAAGATGCATCTTTATAATCCAGATATTTTTTTCTTTCAGGTGCCAAGAAAGTGACCAACAAGGCAACGCTGTGGTATGTGCCCTTGTCTCTTCAAAACGTGGACAAAATTATTGACGTTCCTGCGATTGAGGTAAGGCTCATTTTTGAAGCAGCTTTGACTTATTACACCTGAGCAGCATGCAGTGAAATTTGTAATGTGGTTGGTTTTAGTTTACATTTCAGTAACTTTACAAACCAGCTTAGAGACAATGAGAGTTGATTATGTCTAAATGGGCCTGCGGTCACAGCCCATGTCGGTCCAGTGAGTCTAAAACCTCATATAAGCTCTGAAATGAACTCTAAGTTGGGTTATACACTCTCATAAATTGCAGTGCCATATTACTTTGTGATGCCATGTCAAGAACACACCATTTGCTTTGACAAGAGAAAGCATTTGAGAAATAGACTCACAAGAGGATGCCTAGTGGCTACAATATTTCAAGAGCCAAAGCCTACACTAGCCTAAAAGATGGAATGTGCACTGTTGAGAGAAATAAAAGGCAAAATTTGAGACAGAGAAATCTAATTAAATTCAGTGGTTGTAGGCATGGCATGCGCGAGATATTGTATCTTTTGCTGCCTTCGGGAGCAGAAAAACATCTCAACAGACACTTCTGTTGACTTATGTGATATACTGCAGGTGATTTATCGTCCTCACTGTAAGACTGTACATCTTACATAAAAACAAGTGTCAAAAGGCTTCACATAAACGTTTCATTAAAGCTACTTTGTGTCGAATGAAGGTTTTATTCATTTGCATCCATTTGACAATTTTTGCATGCAGGTGCAAAGCACCATTTTCTTCAGTGTGTGACATAAAACATAATTATTTTCCTCTGAAGAAAGTGCACAGTTGTGTGTAAATGTAACGACCAGTTGGAAGATAATTGATCTGTGTTTTTACTGAAATTATTCTATAACAGAGTGAATACATATAGATATATAGCGTTCTTGTCTTCAGTAAAATTTCTGCACTTTAGAAGACTGCAGTTAGGATATTTTCACACCTACATTGTTTGGTCTGGACCAGTGATTCTCACTATTTTTTTCAAAAGAGCCATATTGACAGATCAAAGTCAAGGAGAGAGCCACAATATCACCCCACGTCACTCAAATGTAAAAAAAATATACAACCCACCTATGGACTAAACCTTTGCGCACTGAATATATTGCTCTAGCTAGTTTATAGAATCGCTGCTGCCATGTAGCCACACTGCTGCAGGGTTGCCAGGTCCAGCTAAAATATCCAGCCTAAAGTCAGTGTAAAACCCGCCCTTTAGAAGCTTAAACTAGCCCAGAATATGTCACACGTTTGAAGCGAATAGCAAAACAACTGTGTACGAGTGTACAAATATTTTGTTTATAAGGGATTTATTATAATTATTGCTATTTATCTTAAAGTCATTAATAATATGGTAACATGAGTGTTTTATTAGTTCTTTTATAAGTGTTAAACCGTGAATCTGGCAACAGCAGAGTCTCGTGCAGCCTGCTGTTGGAAACAGTGCCTGTGTTGCCAGGTTCCACAGTATCCCCCATTTGGAACCAACTTTAATTGAGGCAAAATGAGAGGGCAAGTGCTTGGAATGTAAAGCGCATTACAGTATATGTCTCTGTAGCATGCTTTTAAAATACTTTGGCTGTGCTGGCGTACTTTCGTAACTGGTCACGAGAGCTACCAATAAAGCACGGCGAGCCGCATGTGGCTCGGGAGCCACGCAATGAGTATCCCTGGTCTGGACTTTCAGACTTTTCAGTTTGGTCCAAACCAAAATAGCAGGTGTGAAAGGGGCCACAAACCATGGTCCGGACCAATGGAGCCAAATTTGGTCCAACCAAAACAGGTGATCTCGGTCTGGATCTACTGAACCATGGTCCGGTTTGCATGCAGAATGAAAACACTTTTCTAGGAGGTTTGGACTTTTGGACCAAATGGAGAAAGTTGATGCAGACGTTAACAACATTTATCAACAATAACGGAAGAAAAATGGGGGCAGTCATGACCTAGTGGTTAATGATCTGGTCTGGTGACCTGAAGGTCGCTGGTTCGATCCCCGGGCAGGTCACGACTGAAGTGCCCTTGAGCAAGGCACCTAACCCCCAATTGTAAGTCGCTTTGGATAAAAGCTTCTGCTAAATGCCTCAAATGTAAATGTAAAAATAATCTGAACAGCAGCAAAAATGAGCCGTGGTAGCACATGGAGCGAGGAGGAGACATATTTTATATAATTTTGTCTGATGAACGTGTGAAAAGTCCGTTTTAAAATCTAACAAAAATTCTGAAACCTGCAGCTTATTTTCTGAGAGGCTAAGAAAGGATACGACAGAGCAAATTAAACTAAAGAAACTGCGGCAGCGGTATATAAAAATACTGTATATAAAAGAAGTAGGAAGGACGTGTTATGACTGGACTTGTGGAGGGAGTCCGAAGACGTGGAAGACCAAGAATAACCTGGATGGATAACATCAAGACGTGGACTGGATTATCAGGTGCTAGCCTGCTACAAGCAACCAGAGACATATGGCATTTTAGAGAAGTGACTCGTCTGTGCAGCCGACCATCGCGAAGCGATGACGACGTATGACATGACATGACATATAAAAGAAGTATATTAAGCATCAGACGCACGTCCTTCCACAAACCAATCAGTGTTAAATGTAGGAAGACGTTAGTGATGACGAGAGCACGTAGGCATGTCATAGTAAAAGTCTTTGGTGCGCTCGTAAAAATGCAGTGTGAAACCAAACCGGAGCAAATATATACAAAGTAACAAACACACGAACCCTGGTTCAGACCATGGTCCAGACTTTCAGGTGTGAAAGCACCCTTATATAAACTAGAGTTTGGATTCACATCTTCATGAGCTCATTGCATGGAGTTGTTACATTCTAATAGCAACACTTAAAAATATGTATGATTAGCTGAAGCAGCTACTGGAGGGTAAGAGTAGATATGTGTAGTAGACATCCTTGTGGAGAGCCAACACAATGTCACAAGTCATACACACACACAATGTGTATATTCATGTTTATTTGAGATAAGAATAGATTCCGCTTTGCCAATGTGATTGCACGCAACAGAATTAATCATCCGTGCAATGAAACACACAGTAGTGGTGGGCAGCCCTATCCACAGCGCCCGGGGAGTAGTTAGGGGTCAGGTGCCTTCCAGTCACAAGACCAGATCTGTAACCTCCAGGCCACGGCTGCCGCACATTGTATTTATCCTAAAGTGAAGTAAATGAACAGATACTGCCTCTGATAAATGACTTTGCATACCATTTTCTCAGGCAGGACTATATGTCTCATGTCTTAGTTGCCTGGTGAAGTGCTGTGGACTCACTTCTGTATTATTGTAATAACAGCAGACATGAAATGGTTTGCAGTGGCCTTCTTCAGAGCGTCCGTCGGGGTTTGGTTTTGTACTGTCAGCATTGCTCACAGTATGAGTGAAGCATGAGTGCAAGGTCATAGCAGTCTTCAGGACACAGGCGGGGCACTTACTCTCAGCTCCTTAGTGACTGTTGGTCTGTATGAAGTGGGTTGTGCTGTAGGATGGCATTATGTAATGCGTTGCTGTGAATAATGTAATGTCAGCCCTCTTTCATCATCTTATACATGTTATAAATGTTGCTGTTATCCAAAGTTTCTTATGTTACTGTTTGTAGTGAATATTACATAATGTGAAAGGGGTACCATAGAGTCAGTTCTTAGGCCTTTCATGCGGTTCTGTTTGAATTATTTATGTTTTTGCTTGACCTCATACATGTTTACACACTTCAGTTCCTGACACTTTTAACTAAATAATGCAGATGTTAGTTTTATAGTAACTACTGACTAATTAGTAGTGATTACTGATGCTCATCGATAACAGAATAATGTTCCTCGGGCTCCTGTACTGTGTAGTTAATTGCGTGTTGTGCGCCAAACAGTTTACATATGTAGTTTATAGTGAAATGTACATTTGTGTGCATTTCAGTACTCCAGCCCTGAACAGGAAGTGTTGGGTAAGAAGCGATATGAAGCTCAGAAGTTTGAGAGAATGGAGACAAAAGAGAGGAACGGCGTAGTCATTACACCCGTCTCTTTTCCAGGTAACATCACCTTCATTACACTTAGTCTGAACATATACACACACATTCACCTGCAATGATGTGATCAGCTAATCACGTGACCACAGTGCAGTATATAACATCAGGCTGATAACGGGTCTCAGTCATTTTGAGCTTAGCATACAGTGCTGCTTGAAAGTTTGTGAACCCTTTAGAATGTCCTATATTTCTGCATAATTTTGACCTAAAACATCATCAGATGTTCACACAAGTCCTAAAAGTAGATAAAGAGAACCCAGTTAAACAGATGAGACACGAATGTTAGACTTGCTCATTTATTTATTGAGGAAAATTATCCAATATGACATTTGTGAGAGGCAAAAGTATGTGAACCTTTGCTTTCAGTATCTGGTGTGACCCCCCCTTTACATCAATAACTGTAACTAAACGTTTTCGGTAAGTGTTCTTTAAACGTTCTTTGGTAGAACGAGTTGTGTGTTTAGGGTCGTTGTCTTGCTGCATGACCCACCTTCTCTTGAGACTCAGTTCATCTTTCTCCTTACAACCCTGCCATGGACACCATTGTGGTTCAGTGTTCTCCTGATGGTGGACTCATGAACATTAACATTAGCCAAAGTGAGAGAGGCCTTCAGTTGTTTAGAAGTTACTCTGGGGTCCTTTGTGACCTCGCTGTCTATTACACGCCTTGCTCTTGGAGTGATCTTTGTTGGTCGACACTCCTGAGGAGGTGACAGTGGTCTTGAATTTTCTCCATTTGTACACAATCTGTCTGACTGTGTATTGGTGGAGTTCAAACTCTTTAGAGATGGTTTTGTAACCTTTTCCAGTCTGATGAGCATCAACAACTCTTTTTCTGAGCTCCTCCGAAATTTCCTTTGTTTGTGCTGATACACTTCCACAAACATGTTGTGAAGTACAGACTTTGATAGATCCTTGTTCTTTAAATAAAACAGGGTGCCCACTCACACCTGACTGTCATCTCATTGATGTAAAACACCTGACTCTAATTTCACCTTCAAACTATCTGCTAATCCTAGACGTTCACATACTTTTGCATCTCACAAATATGTCATATTGGATCATTTTCTTCAATAAATAAATGACCAAGTCTAATATTTGTGTCTCATTTGTTTAACTGGGTTCTCTGTGTCTACTTTTAGGACTTGTGTGAACATCTGATGATGCTTTAGGTCATATTTATGCAGAAATATAGACAATTCTACAGGGTTCACAAACTTTCAAGCACCAGTGTAATTGTGCCAGCCAGGCTGGTTTGAGTATTTTTAAAACTGTTGGTCTCTCTTGGTTTTCACACTATCATCTCCTGAGTCTAGAAAAACGTTCAGTGACCAGCAGATTTAGAAACACTTGGTTGATGAGTAAGGTCAGCACAGAACGGCTGGACTGGTTTGAGCTGTGATAACTCAGAAGCTCACTTTTTTCATTCATCTGAGCAGAAAACCTTGAGGTGGATGAGCTACAACAACAGAACCCAGCACACAGCAGAACCCAACAGCACACAGATGTTAGGGTCAGAATTTGGTGCCAGCGGCATGTATCTTAGGACCTAACCTGCCTTGTATCAACAGTCCAGTCTAGTGTGGGGATTTTTTATTGGTATACAATCTGTTAATAACCATCACTTGAATGCTTGCATGAATCCCATCATAGGCACACCTGAACCACCTTCTGGTTACTTCCAGCATGATAATGTATCATCTCACAAAGCAAAAGTCATCTCAAACTGGTATCATGAATATGACGATGAGCTCAGTGTTCTTCAGTGGCTTGGTCTTGCAGAATGTGTGAGTCTTAGTCTGAAAGCACCGGAAACATCTGTGATCTGTGATACACATGAGCCTCTGACTGTTTAAGTACATTATTAGGTGTCTCACAAAGCCTAATATGTATTAATAAGCAGAACCTGAACTTATGTTGCTGCACTAATTGTGGGGAGTTAAGTTTCTAATACATTTTTCAATTCATTTTTTCCCCTTTGCTTGTTCTGGACGCCTACAGAAAGACACACAAAAGGTAAACTTAATTTAGTATCCCGCTAAAGCTAAAAAGTGGAATTTCTTTTTCGTGCCGTTGCAAATGGTTTGCTCATGGCCCTGTTAACGAGTTCCCAGCAGCGGATCATTTATTTAATTTACTCTGGAGTGCAGTCTTTTTTCACTGCTGAATATCTTGACAATATATGTGGTGCTTCATGTAGATAGACTTTAATGATTCTGTAGGGAAAACACTTGCTTAGTTCTAACAAAAAATGGTGGAATGCTCAGTAATTGCCTCATGGCTGTGTGTGTATGTGTGTGTGTTGCAGAGCCCTATACTGTGGGATTCAGCCAGTCGAGTCTCATCCACCTGATTGGCCCCTCTGACTGCACTCTGCATGGCTTTGTACATGGCGGTAAGGAACACTACATCTCTTACTCAACAGTCAATGGATTTTGCAATAGAACAGAGCGCTGCTAATGACACAAGGTGGACTCAAAATAGACAGAAACGGTATATCCACAGCACTCTTCTTATGATTAAAACACCTTCATTATTCTACACGTTACTGCTTTCCTTAAAACAAAGCTGATTTGCAGTGTACACTACTTTGACTGGTTGGAGAAGGGTATAGAAGGTATAGAAATGGGAGCCAGGTTCAGTACAGAAAGCAATGTACAGGAAGAGTATTGGAGTGGGACCTTCATGTCATGTCCTGTAACCTCCTCTTCACACGCACAGAGCGAGACGTCCAAGTCGCTGACCTGAATGAGTTACATAAACACAACAACATCAGCAGCAGCCCAGCCATGCACACGAAGCATCACTAATGAGGGGGGAGTGGGGGGTGGGGTATAGGGAGAGGGAGAGAGAGCTAAACTGAATGTAAATGAATGCAGTGTTTGTCCTCTAATTGGACAGATTTGCTGCCTAGTGTGGTTGAAAATCTTTGATCTCACAATGATTACTTTCAATTACAGTTCCTTAGGAAGTCATTTAGAACCTCATGAAACCTCAAATCAGTCTAATAAAATCTCAATTTATATTATTATTATTATTAATAATAATAATAATAATAGTGATAATAATAATAGTAATAATAGTAATAGTAATAGTAATAGTAATAATAATAATAATAGTAATAGTAGTAATAATAATAATAATAATAATAATAGTAATATTAATAATAATAATAGTAATAGTAATAATAATAGTAATAATAGTAATAATAATACTAGTAATAGTAATAATACTAGTAATAGTAATAATAGTAATAGTAATAATAATAGTAATAGTAATAGTAATAATAATAATAGTAATATTAATAGTAATAATAATAATAATAGTAATAGTAGTAATAATAATAATAATAATAATAATAATAATAATAATAATAATACAGGGCAATTGCCAAGCAGCTTGGTGAAAAAAGATTAACTGTTGGAGCAATTATTAGAAAATGGAAGAAGCTAAACATGACTGTCAATCTCCCTCTGACTGGGGCTCCATGCAAAATCTCACCTCGTGGTGCATCAATGATCCTAAGAAAGGTGAGGAATCAGCCCAGAACTACACAGGAGGAGCTGGTCAATGACCTGAAAAGAGCTGGCACCACTGTTTCCAAGGTTACTGTGGCTAATACACCAAGACATCACGGTTTAAAGTCATGCATGACAAGGAAGGTTCCCCTGCTTAAATCAGCACACGTCCAGGCCCGTCTTAAGTTTGCCCATGACCATTTGGATGATCCAGAGGAGTCATGGGAGAAAGTGCTGTGGTCAGATGAGACCAAAATAGAACTTTTTGGTCTTAATTCCACTCGCCATGTTTGGAGGACAAAGAATGATGAGTACCATCCCAAAAACACCGTCCCTACTGTGAAGCATGGGGGTGGAAGCATCATGTTTTGGGGGTGTTTTTCTGCACATGGTACAGGACGACTGCACTGTATTAAGGAGAGGATGACCGGGGCCATGTATTGTGAGATTTTGGGGAACAACCTCCTTCCCTCAGTCAGAGCATTGAAGATGGGTCGTGTCGTGAAGATCTGTGTGGAGGAATGGGCCACAATCCCTGCTGCAGTGTGTGCAGACCTGGTGAAAAACTACAGGAAACGTTTGACCTCTGTAAAGGCTACTGTACCAAATATTAACACTGATTTTCACAGGTGTTCAAATACTTATTTTCCTCACTGTATATGGACCATGTAAAGGATGATGCATGTTTGTGTGTGTGTTCAGTTGTCCATTATTATATAATGCAGTAATCTCTTTAAAAGTAACTGGACTGTACAATACACAAGTTAAGGTTTGCTCACATAATAATTATATGTGAGCCTTTTTGCTCAGCCTCACATATAATATAGCAATGTTTGAAAGCTAGTGGTGCCAAACTAACAGCCTTCTCCACAATGACAGTTTGACAGGAGTGTGTAAAGGCCTGTACATGATTAGTTTTACATGCAGAGGTGGGGTAATGCTGCTTAACTACAGGACATCTGCAATGTTTATGACCAATTAACACAGGAGATGGCAGAGGCCATTTAATTTATGCATTATTGTCTCCCCAATAAATTTTGCTGCTTATATCCAAACATTGTATTTTATTGTAATTCTGTTTACCTATTTTAAAGTTTTAAAGTCAAAACATACACATGAACACATCTTCTGGACATTCAGAGGTGTTTAAAAATGTTCTGCATTGTAGATTAATACTAAAGTCATCCAAACTATGAATAAACACATCTGTAATTATTTAGTAAACAAACAAGTAAACAAATCTCAGTCAGCTTTATGAGGTAGTCACCTGGAATGGCTTTCAGTTAACAGCTGTGTCTCGTCAAGAGTTCATGACTTGCATTTCTTGCCCCTTAATGTGTTTGAGACATCAGTTGTGTGTCTGCTTTGCAGTAAAATCTAAAACATGTTTTGGTTTCTTTAACACTTTTAAGTTTACTACATGATTCCTTATCTGTTCACTCAGAGTCTGGATGACTTCAGTGTTTATTTACAGTGTAGGAACAAAACTGAATGAGAAAGACCGTTTGACTAGTGTACTGCATTATCAAACATCTTTAGTATCATTTTTAGTCGATTTTTTTCCGATTAAAAGGGGAAATCTGATACTCAAAGAATGGCAAAATGTGCTTATGAGACCTTTCTGAGAACAGTCTGTGGTCTAAAAGTGTGGTTGACCTGTCTGTGACAAATATTGAAAGCCAAAGTTCAGAATTTGCCACAAACCCAACGTGTTTTGTTTATATTGTAATGACATAGAGGAAGAAGAAGAGTCAAAGAGCCATTTCTCAGCAAACTGAGCACTTTATTAACAGAGAGCAGAACAGAAGAGATGTGCAGTCGTTCTGAATGCCACCATGGCGACACTAAACTGCCTGCAAAAGTCTTGTGACTCCCCTCAGTTCCCTGATTGGTGCAGAGTTCAGGGCTGTCACAAATGACAGAGTGAAATGTCCTGTGTTGGACATTGTTTTTATACTGTTTAAACATGTTAATCTACACATTTGTGGTTGAATTAAAGTGTAAATAATGTCATTGTACAAAAGTACTAAAACAGGCTGATCACACGTTCCTGCCATTGCTCATCCATTGCTCACACAGCCTTGAGACAGAGCTGTGTGGGCCAGGAAAGCCATATGAATGGTTAAGCAAAGCATACAGGCTTTACTCACTATTAATACTGTCCATTTTGCATGTAAAGGAGAAAAATACTGATGAAATACAGTGGAGCTTTATCAGAATTTAGGGCATCAATAGTGTGGCAGGAGGGCTGAGTCTGAGGGAGTTGGGGGTTCAGTGGTGGGTATAAATGAACATCAGTCCATCTTCACTTTCTTTTACTTTCACTTTCAAAAAATGTCTGTGGCTGCTGAGAAAACATTAAGGGCTTCAGTCACTTCGAACATGTTTACTGTGGACCTAAAAGAACATGAACACAAAGTGAATTGAGTGGTTACAGGATGTTTATCAGTGCAGCATTCAAACATTATTCCAGGGGTGGCCAACTCCAGTCCTGGAGAGTCGGTGTCCAGCACAGTTTGGTGATCTTTTTGCTCTGACCCTTCAATTAAACCTGCTAATTGCCTGCTGAGTTGAATCAGGTGTGTTTGATCAGGTAGATCACCAAACTGTGCAGGAATCCGGCTCTCCAGGCCTGGAGTTGGCCACCCCTGCATTATTCCATGACCAGCACAGCATTTTTAAATCATATCTTGATGCTTGCATATACATACATACATACACATTACACTTATAGCGCCTTTCAAGGCACCCAAAGGATGCTTTATAATTGACACACTTCATATATACACACACCGGCGAGAAGCAGCAGCCAGTCGCGCACAGCATACTCTCAACTGGAAGCGACCGTCCACCTGGAGGACTGCATCGAGCACTAGGGGGATCACCCA
>BRDA01002610.1:10058-27144 GCA_036984385.1 Crenuchus spilurus | reverse complement strand
CAAAAAACTATTTTCAGAAAACGCGATTCTACTCCAACAAAAAGTCAGCATAGCTTTAACCAAATATAGCGTTTTCACACTACCTTTGTGAGCTTGACTGAAAAAGCGTAATTCCCTCAGTGCACTAGTTGTTGGCCTGCAAAGATAACCGTTTTTTCTGCTACTTCTTCTTCTGTTGTTGTCTTTCACGCTCCTACTTCTACTGCACCGTATAAACCTTATTGCTCCTCTTAGGAACCTGTTACACGTCTGTTGATCACGTGACTCCCTTAATGCGAAAAAGTCAGTTCGAGTGTTTCCATCACACTTTTGCGATATAAACCAATTTCGATACGACTGAAAAACAACCTCATCTTAGCGCAAAAGACTTTTATCAAAAAACGTGACTTTTTTCTAAATTGTCGTGTTTCCATTAAGCACATTTTTATTCGCAATTCTAATTTGCGATATTTCATGGTCAATGAAAACGCGACTAGTGAAGTGAATGCTGTTAATATTTAACTGGTCACCACTTTCAAACACTGCAGAGAAAAAGGCACAGTGATGCTGAACATGTTAATACAAATAATCAACGAGATCAATTTAAAAAAGCTTTCTATGTGAAGGTATACACACAGTTATATAGAGCAAATCTGTATTTATTTGGTGAAACATTAACCAAAAGTCTTAACTAACAGCATCAGAGCTCAACATTAACATTTAATTAATGTAGCTACACATTATCCAATTAGCCTGACCTCGCTACTGGTTATCCATTACTTGTAGATCATGAGGGCAAGACCTTTGGCTGCATAACAGACAGCCTTAACAATAGAACATGTTCCATGTAGATTAGCCTGTAGCATATGCATACCTACCAGTAAAAAAAAACTGACTATGACAGTAGGATCACAATGAGGCACTGCTGAAGCGAGGCCATGCTCTGCAGCTAAAATGGGCTACAAGATGATAGAAAAATTATTTTGAAGCAACATAGTGAGAAAATAATTCTTGTAGTCAAACATCTCTGAAGTTATTAACAAGTTATCAGTGTTTGTTATTGTGTTTTGTCTGTTTATTGCAACACTAATGAAAAATAGGCACAGTGTGGTAACATGACTTTGGATGCAGAGTTGGTGCAATGTCACAGATGGTTTTATAACCAGAGTTGCACTAGCATGGCATAAGCCTGCCAGTAAAACTCTTGTAGCCTGCCAGCAAATGCTCAGACTTTCTTCAAGCCTGTTGGAAAAGCAACCTGTTTGACTTCTCATGAAGCTGCTTAGGGGAGATTTTTCAAAATAAAAATAGACTACTATGAAAAATCTAATATCTAAACTATTTTTGATCTGTTTAACACATGGTCATGGCATGATTAGGCACTCTTTAAAAATATTGGTGCCAAAAGGATATTTAAGAGCAGTGCCACTGAAGAACCAAGTTCTGTTTTTTAAATAAAACAGGGTGCCCACTCACACCTGATTGTCATCCCATGGATTGACAAGACCTGGCTCAAATTTCACCTTCAAGTTAACTGCAAAACCTAAAGGTTCACATTTTTTTTTAAATGACATTAAATACTGGATCATTTTCCTCAATAAAAAAAACCACGCCTAAGATTTGGTGTCATTTGTTTGGTTTGGTTCTCTTTAATTACCTTTTGGACTTGTGTGACAATCTAATGGAGTCATTAGGTTAAATGTATTTTAGATGCTCAAGAGAAATTCTGT
Source organism: Crenuchus spilurus (assembly GCA_036984385.1). NCBI lineage: Eukaryota > Metazoa > Chordata > Actinopteri > Characiformes > Crenuchidae > Crenuchus > Crenuchus spilurus. The sequence goes on along the minus strand of BRDA01002610.1, from coordinate 25,435 downwards.
GAATGATCTTCTGTTGTCATCATATTGAGGTTTTATTGTCATCTCAGCTGTATACAGTACAGTACATAATGAAACAAAACAACGTTCCTCCAGGACCAGGTGCAACACAGTACACAAGGCATTGACAACATACAATAAACATGCAGTGGTATAGGATCTATACTAGAGTACATGCCCTCTGACTGGACTAAGACACGTTACAGGACAGGACAAATATAATGATGGTCAGTACATGGTACTGAGTGGTTGACTGGTGAGAACTTTAAGCAAGTTACCAGTCTACAGTGATCGTGCATATGTGCAAATATTGCATTGAGTGGGACAGTATACAGTGATATGCAAATGTACAGAGGTATTAAGTTCTTGAGCATCAGTCTGTGTGTGTTAAGGAGTCTGACAGCCTGAGGGATGAAACTGTTGGACAGTCTAGCAGTGAGGGTCTGAATGCTACGGTATCTTCTACCAGAAGGCAGCAGCGTGAAGAGACCATGTGATAGATGTGATGAGAGCTTTCCGGATGCCACGCTAGTTGTAAATGTCTGTGAGAGATGAGAGAGAGACCCCAATGATTTTCTCAGCCGTCCTCACTATGTGCCAGAGACTCTTGCGGTCAGATGCAGTGTAATTCCCAAACCAGACAGTAATGCAGCTGCTCAGGATGCTCTCTATGGTTCTTCTGTAGAAAGTGGGTAGGATGGGAGGTGGCAGGCGGACCTTCCTTAGTCTTCTCAGAAAGTAGAGATTCTGTTGGGCTTTCTTACTTATGGAGCTGATATTTAGGGACCATGTGATGTTCTCCACCAAGGAATTTGATGCTTCTGACCATCTCCACGGTGGAGCCATCAATGACCAGAGTAGAGTGGTCTCTGTGTTCTACTAAAGTCAACAACCATCTCTTTAGTTTTATCAACATTCAGAGACAGGTTGTTTTACCTCCTCTCTGTAAGCTATAATATTCTTATTCTTGCATTTGTATTTCAACCAATGCATCAAGCTGGACCTTCTTTTTGAGCCATTGCATGTGAAGTTAATATGTAAAAATTCATGACCTGTTTAAAAAATCTCCCACCAAATCTGAGCCAACCATTCTGACTTTTAAGTGAATGTCTAGTCTTCACGTGGAGACTTGCAGCTGTGTATTATTTTCTCCTGACTAATTTAGTTATACTCATTTCTTTAGTTTTAACAAAAACATGCTGGATTTTTAAAATGAGGAAAACCATCATGTGGGCATGTTCAGTCTTTTGACTGGTACTGTATAACACCCATTAAAAAATCATCAGGTTCCATCCAGTGATTTAATTTCAGAGGCTAATTACATGCGACTGGCAATTAGCCAGCACTGATGGGTGACAGTCTAAGTTCTTACTGGCCATGAATCCAAGTGTGGCACAGTACTTCCAGTGAATGATTTATGCCTGGCTGTTTGAATAGTTACATTAGAACTGCTGCAGTAAAGCTAGCAGGGGCTACATTAAGCAGCCAGTGGGGTACTGTGTATGCACAGGCAGTCTCTGGACATGCTGATGGCTTGAGCAGTGTGTTTCTCTAGGTTCTCTTGGCACGTGTATACCACAGCCTACACACACTGCATGGAACATCCTGTCACCAAACCTCCATTCTCTTTCTACTCAATCATGGGATCTGTCCAGGCTCTGGAACACTCGAATGAACCCAGAAGACCCATCCGTAAAATGTGCTATGTTATTTGCCCATCTAGGGCAAACCAAGTGCAGCTAGCAATGGTTTATTCTTGTCTGTGGTTGCTTAATCTAAACCATGGCATCCCTATGGATCTGCAAATTCCCATGTCAACTCATGCACCGTGATTGAACTCCTCTTTGCATGAATGGAGTGTAAAAATAGCTTTGCAGAGCATCTGAAAAGGGGGAACACATGGGTAATTTAACTGGCCACTTCATAGATTATTATCTCATAATGCTGAGGATCCATGATATGTCTTCTGTAATTTCATCATCAACAGTGCCATTCTAATTATACAGTATCTCACAAAAGTGAGTACACCCCCCACATTTCTGTACATATATCATTTCATGGGACAACACCATAGAAATGACGCCTGGATATAACCCAGTACAGTAGTATCAGTTCAGAAATGTATGGCTGTTCTTACTTTTTTAAGACTGAAATGTCATTGTGTTTCACTTCAGAACATTGTTTATGTTAATTGCAAAGATATTTAGCAATTTAAGCTGTGATTAGGATGGTATTCTCCAATTGTCCTCTGTTGTTTTTGAGCCCAGTTCTTCAGACTTTCTTAGGCTGTGTTCAGGCTGCAGGCAAATGGAATTTGTTTCCTAAATCAGGTCTGTTGAAACGACTGTATGCACTGTTATTTGTAAGTGATCAGATGGGATTTGCGTGTCTGGACATTGCAAATGTATTTGCTTGGGTTGATGTGTTAACAAAGTAGGCATCAGTAACTACAGCCACATGATGATGTGGCTTCAGAGTTGCCAGGTTTTCCTGGTTTGGGGCTCGGTTATGGTGCCCTTTGTGGTGCTCTTCTTGGATATTTTGGATTTGTCGTTTTTGTTATTTATGGTGTTGCAATTGACGCGAAAGACACTTTGAAATCCAGTTTGAGGGGCCAGAGTGTCCAAACTGAGATGACTCCGATTGTAATCACATTTCAAACCACCTACATATGCGGTTTGGATCCGATTACCGTATTTTTTCATAGTTTGGCAGGGGTTTGACTTATACTCTGGAGCAACTTATGTGTGAAATTATTAATACTGTGGCGACACAGACGGCTCGCGAATAACTCCTCGAGAAGCCATTTATAGAGTGTGTTTTTATAGGTCAATCTCCAGCAATACAACACAGCAGAGAGAATCAGACTAACATTCACACACTCACTCACACAGGTATGCATCTGATCTACCCCCCACACCAACGGTGACTATCCTAAACTACACAAGCACTCACACATGCACACATTTATTCATACAACACAGAACACCTAAAGCTTTTACCCCTACATGAACCCACAGAACATGCTATATGCTATATTCTATTTTAAAATCAAACGAAGAACACAGAGAAAATGTATTTATTTATTTATTTTAGATCGTTTGAGATTTATTTATGCATTGCCGTCTCCAGCGCAAAGTGAGGGAAATATCTCAGAAACTCAGGCCACACAAACACTCAAAATACTATATTCTATTTTAAAATCAAACGAAGAACACAGAGAAATTTATAACATTTGATTGACTAAACTTATTTTCTTTAATTGGACGTAAATTCTAGGATTGTCAGCAGAACTTGAAATATGCATCTTGCAGAACTTAAATTAGACCAACATTAAAAAATAGGTTCACTTGATTTTATTTCACAATTCAATTATTGACCTAATTACTAAAAGGCTCAGCTGCAGCTTAAAAAGATCAGTAAGAACTGTTATATGCTAAATGACAGAAGCTAAGCTATTCGCTAGCTGCCACCACAATTAAATAAAATAAATATAAAAAAACTAAACTAAGCCCAAAATATTAACAAAAATATAATCTTACAAATTTCAAAAGATAGAAACGAAAAACTTAACACAACAGTAGAAAATCAATAATCTAATATTACCAAAAAACCGCAAATATCGCAAAGTACATTAATGGCTTCTGGGCGATGAAACCGAGAAAAGAAAACCAATAAACAAAGAAATAAACCAAAAACAAACAACTTAACCACTTAAGGTGGTAGTTGTCTTCACAGCCAGTCACTACAGGGATGTCATTTAAACACAGCTTAATCAGTCGGAGCAGCAGCGCTGAGGCCACAGCTAAAGAGTAGAGGGAGCAGCCGGCAGCATGACTCAGCGCAGAATAAAGAAGAATAAAGAAAAATGTGTCAATGGTATGAAAATCTACATTTGGGTAATATCCTGGCAAATTTGCACACCATGAAGTGTTATGGTAGCATGGCATGATTATTTCTAATAATATTCTAAATGAGTTTATTTTTGCGCTTCAACTAACGCTGCAGTAACGCGACTGTAAAAAGGATCAATGTTTTGTAGAACCAAAACAAAATATAGACAATGTCTGTTATTGTAATAATGTTAAATAATAATAATAATAATAATAATAATAATAATATAATAATAATAACAATAATGTTAACATACCAGGCACGTTCTCAGTTGTGTCAGTGTTCAATTATTCAGCCTGTTGGTGCCTTTATTCTATTTTTATTTTAAATTACTTTTCCAAATGGCATGTCTGTGCTTGGTGTTAGACATTATGAAATAAATTTCATCCAAAAATGCGACTTATACTCCAGTTCGACTTATATATGTTTTTTTCTTCTTTATTATGCATTTTATGGCTGGTGCGACTTATACTCAGGAGCGACTTATAGTCTGGAAAATACGGTAGTAAAAATCTGATTTAATGTGGTTTTTAGCTGTCTGGACTATTAAAATTCTGGATACCGTCTAAATCAGGTTTACGCTTGCCGTCTGAATGATGAATGAATAAACATTATGCTTATATAGCACCTTTCTCAAACCCAAGGTCGCTTTACAATCAACACACTCCATTTACACACACTCAACCACACACACTGGCGAGAAGCGGCAGCCAATCACACACAGCGTACTCTCAACCAGAGGACCGTCCACCTGGAGGACTGCATCGAGTACTAGGAGGATCACCCAGGACAGAGTGCCAACCATATCTGGGCAAACATACATACATACATACATACAAACACACCAGGGTCATTTTAGAGTAGCCAATTCACCTGATCTCCATGTTTTTGAACTGTGGGAGGAAACGGGAGTCCTCGGAGGAAACCCACGCAGACACGGGGAGAACATGTAACTCCACCCAGATGGGGACTTGAACACAAGACCTCAGTGGTGAGAGACGAACGTGTTAACCACCAAACCACCCTGCCACCCAACATAGCCTACACTATACCTGAATTTATCCCTCCCTCCCTCCATCCATCCATCTATCCATCCATCCATTCATCCCTCCATCCATCCCTAAATCCCTCCATTTATCCATCCCTCCATCTATCCATCCATCCATCCATCCACCCCTCCATCCATCCATCCAGTCTATTTCTGAATGTCACACATTGCCATTACTGTAACCATATTTGTGTTCAAACTTCAGATTACATCTTCTATGCAAAACAAAATCTGATCCTACATCAGCATCTTTACTCTGAGATGCTCCATAGCTGTTAGAAAACCCTTTTTACACCAATTTCTTTTAACCACTCATTCAAATGAGCTTGTGTTCATTGTTGGCATGAACTAGAACTCTGTCAGCTAAAAGCCTCACTGAAGACTGAAACTGTTGTTTCCTGTTATCTAGTTATTACTAATAATGTCCACACGACACTGCATTCATATACATACTGCATAATATACATTATTTTTTATTTATTTGAAAAATAAACATCGGCTTTTGATGTATCAAAGTGAGGGGGAGTGTCTCTCTAGCTTTTTTCTTTTCTTTCTTTCTCACATTATCATGTAGCTTCATCAAAGTGCAGCTCCAGTGATTCAAGAAGCAATGACACAACTCTGATCAAGCTAGCGTTTAGTGGATTATTCCTCTCCACTGCCTATCAGCAGGACATTGGCCTATTGAACGATAGCATCTACAAGCATTTACTTGTCACTTGTAAACTGTCAGGAAGCTTTGGAGCCTATAGGCAGTACATGGACTCCATAAGCCCAGCACTGTGCTGGGTAACACTAGGCAGAGTTGAAAAGCATCACTAACACCAACATACAAATTGAAACAGTGTCTTGAAATTGAATGTCACAGGCTCAGTGGCACACAAATCTTACTCAGTTGATGTGTCTGGCCCGATTCAGACTGATGTAACAGCTTTCATAACAGGAAATAATAAAAAAGTAGATGACTCAGGCACTGTTGGTTTTGCACTGATATTGGTCCAGTGTTAATGTTTTCATTCACCACTGCACTGGTGGCTTTGTGTGAAAGCTGCAGTGCTAAACATTCCTAGCTTCTACATTGTAAGCCAGATATAGTCAGTCAGCCAAAACATGTTTGGTATCTGAATTTATGCATCCAGAGCAGTGAGGCTATTGTATCTAATGTGTATGGATGGTTTTAACCCAACAACTCGCAGATGGTTTTAGGCAGCACAATCATTGACCAATGTGCTTGTACACACTGAAATTTGACCTCCATTTGACCTATCTGTGCAGTGAAACACACACAGTGAACACACTAAGGGACAAGTACACATGCATAAAGCAGTGGGCAGCCCCTATCCACAGCGCCCAGTGAGCAGTTGGTGGTTAGGTTCCTTGCTCGAGGGCACAAGAAATGGTCCCTAACCACCAAGCCACAGATGCCCTCTTGTTACGCCAATATGTTTATATTTGACATTCTTCACAGTAGGCACCTCTTGCTTAGATGCAGCTTTCTTGGCATTTTCTCAGTCAGCTTTATGAGGTAGTCACCTGGAATGGCTTTCAGTTAACAGAAAGAAAAAAATAAATAGTCATTGAATGAGAAGGTGCCCAAACTTTTGACTGGTGCTGTATATCAGGATGTAAAGTAGTTTTTTTAATGCATTCTGCATTTATGCACTTCTGATGTTGTGTGTCTGATGGGAATATGCATGAAATGAGTGCTCCACATGAAAGTCTTGGTAATTACCATATAGAATCTGAATGCGGTTTACTGTGAGGTCTGATAATTAAAGTCATTATGAAAATTTACATATTTATGCAGATCGATATGGCTCATTGGCCTGCCGTTTATAAAATGACTTGCTTTTAGAAACAAGATGCAGCCATAATCACAACCTCTGAGGCACTTAGAGAGAATGTTTACAAAGTTTTATTAATGCAGCATCCGTCGTTCTCTTCTGCTGTGTCAGATTCATTTTCTTTTGAAGTTGTGACAATAACAATAATTCACAAGTGACTTGTTGTGAAGTATGTTTATTCTTTATTTACAGGTGTGACCATGAAGCTGATGGACGAGGTAGCAGGTATTGTGGCTGCTCGTCACTGCAAAACCAACATTGTGACGGCATCTGTGGATGCCATCAACTTCCACCGCAAGATCATGAAAGGTAAGCAGGACATCATGTCATGCCTACAACAAAAATTCCAATAGTTACTGATTATTATTGGACCTGACCAGTATATCGTTTGGCATGAATTTGCCAATGTTATCAGGTGTCAGTAGAAATACCATCAGTATATATATGTATATTGCATTTAATGTCTCTTAACTGGCAAGTTTACACACACACACACACACACACACACACACACACACACACACATTCACACTCACACACACACACACACACACACACACTCACACACACAAAGATAGAGAGAAAGATAGTGAAGATACCGTACCAGTCAAAAGTGACCTTCTGGAAATGTTTTATATTTGACATTCTTCACAGTAGGCACCTCTTGCTTAGATGCAGCTTTCTTGGCATTTTCTCAGTCAGCTTTATGAGGTAGTCACCTGGAATGGCTTTTAGTTAACAGCTGTGTCTTCTCAAGAGTTCATGACTTGCATTTCTTGCCTCTTAATGTGTTTGAGACATCAGTTGTGTGTCTACTTTGAAGTAAAATCTAAAACATGTTTTGGTTTGTTTAACACTTTTAAGTTTACTACATGATTCCTTATGTGTTCGCTCAGAGTCTGGATGACTTCAGTGTTCATTCACAAAGTAGGGAAAATATATTAACATTGTATGAGAAGGTGTCCAAACTTTTGACTTTGACAGGTAATATATATATATATGAAACTGATTAAGGTACATTTTCATTTTCATTAATCCTAAAATGCCATTTTTAAACATTTGTTTTGTTTTAATGTTGATCTTTTTGAATGTTGAAATTTTTGACTGGCACGTTACGTGGGCTGTATTGACTGTAGAGTGATGGTATGTTTTTGAAGCATCATCAACCTATTTAACTTTAAATAAGGCTATTGTGTTTCCATGCTCTGAGACTTTTGAATATTTATGAGGCATAATTTGAATATTATTTGAAATTTGACCATCTGTCAGTAAATCACTTTTTCACTCCAACTTTTGGATACATTTTTATAATGATTTAATTATATCATCCCATATTTTCACCTTCTTAAAATGTCTATAGGTCTCGTCATTGTTGCCAGGTGTACACCAAAAAGTGAATTAATGCTTTGATGTTCAGTCACATGGAACTTCATAGACTGATGGGCCTAAATGACCATGTTGGCCCTAACTTGTAGTATTTATATCTTCCATATAAGGTATTTCCTGTGCTGAGCGAGAGTGATTGGTGAAATGAATAGCTTTGGCTAATCCATAGCTGGTTATATTTATACCTCAGACAACCGAGTAATATCCTACTTTACAAACGTCAGACTGGAGTATCATGTCTCCAGAAACAATATCTAAGATGCTTCCAGGACTGCTGTTGAGGAGTAAAAGTATACACACATGCTGACCCTTTAAATAGCCAAGGTAAACAAAGCAAATGGAGTAGTGGAAAATTAAATTGGCGTAAAGTACGCCACCCACTGAATTGAAACCTCTGCTGCTATTTCCTTCCATCTGTACAGGATGAGACGGTTATCTGATAGTCCATTTCAGAACCCAGAGAGACGAGAGAGATTTCAGTCTTAGGTAGCAGTGCTTTCCATAAGAGAATGAATCAGAATTATTACGGCTAGAGAAGACTGAATTGTTCTCCTGTCTCCACTGAAGCAATAACTTGCAGTATTTATCAACATACCAGACATTCAGTTCTCTCATTACTTCATCATTGTAAGCAGTTTAGCTTTAAATTCTCACAGTTCTTCATTTTAACATGTCATATACTCTCCCTGTAGGTGATCAGGGTACAATAATGTTTGGCTCTGTTGTATTTCATCTCACAGTTCATTTTCCCTCCTGAACTCGAGGCCATAAACTACTTAAATTACTTTTTTGGTTTTATTAGAAATGAATTACAAGCAAAAATTGGCCGTGCTCTCTGTGGGCGGGTAAGATGGCACTCTCTCCGCAGCGCTACTAAGTAATGTCGGTTGGCTCAGGTGTCTGCCAGGCGATCCATCGGAAATGGGGATCCTGCGCTTTCCTCCGAGCGGGTTGGCTGCCTGGCGGCAATGTATCAGCAGCATTAGGAAAAGAGGCGGAGCTTGACTTCACATGCATCAGAGGATGCATGATGGCCAATCTTAAAGCGAAACATTGACTGTTGGACTTTTGAAAGGGTTCTTCAGATTGATGAAGAATGCATTGCGCACGGTTCTGTATTGAAGACTTTTGAAAATGGTTCTATAGCGCCTAAAGGGTTCCTCTATTATTACAAGTATGACATTATAATGGGCGCAGAACCCTTTTGGGGCTGAAAAGAACCCTTTTTCAAAAACATAGAGCCATCTGCAGCACCTTCCTCATCAATCTGAAGAACCCTTTCACCAGGCAAAGAACCCTTTGAGTGTTCATGGTTCTATAGCCCTTGAACCTTTAAGACAAAAAGGGTCAAAATAAAACAGCACCAAGTACAAAAGTGAATTTTCTGGGGACATTTTTGTCTTATTAAGGTGTTTAGTGCCAAACGTTGTGATACTATATTTGTCATCAATATCAAAGCACATATTCTTACCCTGGACTGTTAACCCCCTCTCCTCCATCACAGTCAAGGCCTCTAAAACAGGCGATGGTTTCACACTGCACCAGCGAGTGGAAATGAATAATTAATCTCATGAATAATTGAGTCGGTTACTTTCTCCAGCTTTCCATTGTTATGTCTGATCAGGTTCATTATGTTAAAAAATTGCTAAAATAGATCTTTGAAATGGAGAAAAAGAGGCAGGTGTCCATTCACATCACTAAAAAGAGTGTCCAGGGTTTGAAAAAGCTTTCTTAGTTTGTGTCGTCTTGACGTGAACTCGATAAGGCTTTTATCACTGTGAATTATTGACTTTCCTCACAATCTTCTTTCATTGCTCAGGTAGTTTCAGTCTTCAAATAAGCAGTCTGGTTCACCACACTGCATTACCAAAGTCCTTTCAGAAGCTATTATAGCAGACATGACAGGCAGACCACAGTGTGCTCCAGTGTTTTCTGTTAAACGTTTCAACAGAAATGGCTGTTTACCTCCAGCTTTGCTTAGGACGGGGAAGGTGGTGTATGTGTTAGTCTCTAAGGTTCAGTAAACAGCAAATTAAATCCTACTGTGGTTATGCATGCCAGTGGCCGCAGTAACAACCATCAGTGCTGTTGATATTTTAGGACCCGCAGGGCACTGCGGAGATTGGGTTTACTCGTGCTTTCTTGTGCCGACTGCTGGTTTGTGTCAGAGTGGAGTCTGCCAGCGGGAACACTCTATTATTGCTTTTCTCATTTGCGTGCAAAAAAGAGAAAGTGACTTCACTATCAGTAAAACCAATCAGAAGTCCTTTAGGGTTTATCAGCTAGTTCAGCTTTTTTGCATAATTTGATATTAAGTACTGTGTCCACAAGTACAGAATGTAGGTTTCACATCCATAAATAAAGCTGAGGCTTCTACTGTAGTGCAAGAATAGAAGAGCAGAGGTTTAATAGTTTATTTCTGACTGTTTAAAGTTGTAATTAAGCAGAGTAAAACCTTTTTATAACTCCACTTCCTACTGAATGAAGGTTTCACTTACGTTTTTATGTTTTACCACATTACTGACACATCCAATCTAAACCATGTATATGTCCTACATATCTAGAGATCTGGCATTGTGACCAGGCGATCCCTGGCCAGGTCATGAAACACACATACTATGGGGCAGTGAGTGGTGTCCCGAGTGGTGGGCAGCCCTATCCACACTACCCCAGGGGCAGTTGGGTGCCTTGCTCAAGTCCTCTTCAGTCACTCAAACCAGTGATCTTCTGGTCATAAGACCGATTCCCTAATGCCCATGACTGCCCACAGTAAGCCAACATTTAAGGTTGCCTTAATGTTTAGGTTACTTTGGCAGGTTTTCAGTAATAAACTTAATTACTTCCTTCTTGAGTCATTTTCTTTACTTGTAATTGTCAAATTCTCTAATTATAGTGCACGAGGGAAGGCGAGTGAGACACTGTGGGATGTGAATTTGATTCCCAGCCATCTGTGTATTGTGATATGGCACAATCTAATATAGTGTAATATAGTATTGTAATAGAGTTTAATAGTGAGAAGGTGTGTGGTCTGAAAGATGAGACTGTGATTGAAAATGGATGAGTATTTGAAAATCCTGGAACCGGGAAATTCCTTTAAGCTCACGCAAATGTTACGCCTTGTACATCATGGAAAGAGTCAGGAAAACCACATAGTACGGCTCAAAACAAGCAGCGTAATTAGAGCCATACTTCATTTAACCACTTAATCACTGTGTTTGACAGCTGGGGTAGTTTTCATAGCTATGGGTGTAAATCACTAAAATAATGCTATGACATATATGCTTGAAATACTGATTGTATATTTTCTTACTGGGGAAACGTAGATAAGAATTAGCCTTTTTTTTGCCTAAGAATTAAAAGATAGTAGAGGAATATCAAATTTTGTTTGAAAAACTTTGTTGAACTCTGTTGAATGTGCAAGTTCATAAGTTGGTGTCACTTTGATTTAAACTAAAGTAGCTTTTTCTGTATTGAACTGATTACGAGTCAAATCAAGTGAAACTATCACAGTGCCAACGACCTGCAGGCTACCCGATGAGTCTTATTCATGTGCTGATATTAACTAATTGGTTCTCTGTAATGGCTAGACTCTAGCTTAATTGCTGAAACATTGAGCAACAATTATGAAAGCAATCAAAAGGAAGACGTTGTGGGACAGAAGGGCAAATTAATGTAACTTAATTGGAGAACTTCTTTAGGAATACGTTCCTAGTAAAAACATCTAGAGGGAATGCAAACTCCTACAGATGCAGAAACATAGCTTTAGGCCCTATTTGCATGTAAATGGCAGATATAAATCAAAGATGGCAGGAAGTCTTAGCAGTATCAGCTGTCGCTTTTCCTCTTCCAAGTGACACATCCTGATGCCAATGATTATAGCGATAGATACTATACCTAGCAGTTCTGAGCTCTCAGGCCTTGTTAGGCTATTTTAGCACAGCACTCTCCGCAGCACTCGATTAAATGAGTATATTTACATTTATGTGATGTCTTTATCTAGCATCCATTACAAGCACAGTGCAATAATGAAACGCCTCCATTACAGAGCCACGTTTCATAGGGCAGGTACAGAAGCAGGGCAGTCGGCACCGCGGCCTGTGTAATGGAAAAATAAAAGAGCCAAAGTGACGCTCTGGGAAAAAAGAGGGGGGAAAAAACCCTTGGATGATAAGATCAAAGTCGGCAGACATGAAGCTGCAAGCAGTAATTGTGCGCTTTCGAAGGGGCTGCTTTTTCCTGGTAGTGAACAGTGTCGCCAGGATACACATGCAGACACACATACACACCACCACTCCTTTGAGAGGGCATAGCCTATGTGATGTTGTCCAGTTGCACAAAATCACTAGTTTTCCATACTGGAGTATAATCATTTATTTACGTTAGCATGTTTATATGTCTCAGCCTTCGAAAGTGTGCAAACTGTTAGAAAATGATAGAAAAACTGTTCAGTATCTGATGTAGCTCACTGAGGGATGAGGTACCATACATCAGTTAAACTGACACCTCAGCTGTTATGTCCCTCACCCAATAATAATGAATGTAATGATCTGTACCCTGTGGTACCCCTGCAGGTTGTGTGATCACAGTCTCTGGACGGATGACCTTCACCAGTAACAAGTCAATGGAGATTGAAGTGTTTGTAGATGCTGATCCACTGGTGGAAGCTGAGAAGGGGAAGTACCGAGCGGTCACCGCCTTCTTCACCTACATTTCGCTGGACAAAGACAACAGGACCTTACCTGTGCCCCCTCTGAAGGTAGGCAATAGAGCACTCATTATTGTTAGAAGAAAAGAAAGTTGTGTACCGCATTGCAGAGATCTTCCTCAGTCGAGCACAGCTCTGAAAAACAGATGGGCAAGTCATTTGATTGTGAATCGTGATTGCCTTCAGGCCGTAGAGCTGGGTTCTTTTTGGACAACGAGCTCTTTTATTTTGTTTAGAACTCACCTAGTGGCTTCATTAGTCTATGCACAGTTTCTGAAGATGTTGCCAGGATATGGTTGACCACTGAATAAACCCATCCTAGTGAGAAAGCGGGAGGCTGTTTATCTGCCTAGAGCATCTTTGTGCAGAAACATTGGGGAGCGTGGCTGGTGTAATTTCGGTGAAATTTTCAGTGAAGAATTCTTGACCTGCTTATACCCCAGACACTTTATTGGTGAGTTTGAAAACTTTCTGCAAGTTACAAAAGAGACCAAGAGAAAGTTCAACACACTGGTCTAGCATGTTAATTTCCTTTCCTAATGCTAACCAGCCATGCTGGGATATTGGATTTGGATTCCTCTGTCCCCAGATACAGAACAGCAAAAGGAAGATGCACTGATTATCATTAACAACATTATTTACAGCTGAATCTACTGTTTCTACTTTTTACGTTCTACTTTTTAATTTCTTCAAGGTAAAATTTAAAAAATGGCAACATCTATTAGACATTACACCAAAGCATCAAAACACATATCACAAAACATTCAAACAAGCTCCAAACTCTCAGGGATCCAATCATTACAAGTTCTTCCACATTCCTCCAGCATTGAACATTTCTGTGACGGCTGTGCCACACCACAGATAAGATTTGTTTCCCTCACACATTGATAACCCAAAGTTGGTGGTTTGTTTCTCTTTGGACCACTGTTAGTAGGGAGCCTTGGCATTTTGGAGATGCTTTGACCCAGTCATCTAGACATCACAACTTTGTCAAAGTCTCAGATTCTTATGTTTGAACTTGGCAAACTGTTTGATGCTGATTAAAGGAAGAAGGTGTAGAACGGCACGGTGGCTTAGTGGTTAGCACGTTCGCCTTTCAGCGCTGAGGTCTTGGGTTCGATTCCCCATCTGAGCGGAGTTTACATGTTCTCCCCATGTCTGCGTGGGTTTCCTCTGGGGACTCCGGTTTCCTCCCACAGTCCAAAAACATGGAGATCAGGTGAATTGGATACTCTAAAAATTACCCTGCTGTGTATGAATGTATGTTTGCCCAGATATGGTTGGCACGCTATACTGGGTGATCCCCCTAGTGCTCGATGCAGTCCTCCAGGTGGACGGTCGTTTCCCATTGAGAGTACGCTGTGCGCGATTGGCTGCCGCTTCTCGCCGGTGTGTGTGGCTGAGTGTGTGTAAATGGAGTGTGTTGATTGTAAAGCGTCCTTGGGTATAAGTGTAACGTTCATTCATTCATTCAACATGTAGTGCTTTGCACTGTTAGAGTATGAGGCTACATAGCTGTACTCCTGTCAGATGTTTGTTGTGTTTTGTGGTTTTATGGGGTTGTATTCAAGGCTGTGTTTTTGTATGTGTGAAAGCAGAATTGGCCATCTCCGATATTTGCCTTGTTCTAATTTTGTTGACTTCAGGTGGGTGTACAGTCATGAATTTCATACCTTATACATGGAATTGGGAGATAACATACATAGAAATCACACACATACAGTGCCATGAAAGACATGGGCAGCATTGCACATTCTTAAGCTGACATCTTCTTCTGTTTAAAGACTGGGTAATCAGTCAGATGCTGTGGTCCAGAGGGTTTTTCTGGGATTTAGACAGCTTATCTGTAGAACATCAAAGTAACTGCATTCAGTGTTGTATTCTCTGTTCCATGCAGAGTGCACTGCTTCTTTTAATGGTAAGTGCTGGCCTCCAGTAAATGTAGTCAAGTAAATCAGGCAGGTGTCTCATTTATGCCAGTTAGTTCTACATATTTTTTAAAGAATGGACTCTGTATGTTAACTCTACAGATGGTGTGTTAGTTTAGAGCACAATTTCCAGAACCTAGTATCTGTCCTCCAGATGGGCTCTGTGCTCTGGGAGTGCTTCTGTAGATCTATTTGCATCACAAGATGCTCAGTATCTGTCCTTTTGTTATATAACAGACTTGTAGACACCCAGGGAAGTATATTTATACTTCAGTATGCTGCTCCCTGTCACTGTCTTCCAGAGACATCTGTGGGTCTCAAGTGATTCATCAATAGAATCTCACACCTGAAAATTCATTAGAAATAAATGAGAAGTAAAATTGCTACTGCTGTCATATCAGAATCTTCAGCTCGGTTGCTTTATATATTTATTTATTTATTTATTGTGTGGTATGTACAGTGAGGAAAAGAAGTATTTGAACTTTGCAAGTTCTCCCACTTAGAAATCATGGAGGGGTCTGAAATGTTCATCTTAGGTGCATGTCCACTGTGAGAGACATCATCTAAAAGAAAAA
>BRDA01002609.1:39621-53340 GCA_036984385.1 Crenuchus spilurus | reverse complement strand
ATAGTCGTCTCGGAAAAGTTAATAAGTTCGTGCAAAAACCCTTGTCAACTGTATTACCTTTCCTTTTTTTCATTGCGTCGTAAACAACACAACACGTCACATCGTCTCTGACGATATAGTTCGACGCGGACTTACAAGACGTCATTCTAATTTAATAAAGACAATACAGCGTCAATTCATCTTGGGAATGACATATACAAGTCCTGCACAGTGGTCAGAGGGATTTTAAGCCATTCTTCTTGCAGGATAGTGGCCAAGTCACCACGTGATGCTGGTGGAGGAAAATGTTTCCTGACTCGCTCCTCCAAAATATTTGTCAAAGTTATGTCATATTTCACTGTAAAGATATTGTAGATACTGCAAATGATTTTTCATTGCTGAAGTTGGTACACAATTGTCTTTACTGTTTTTGCAAGAACTACGATGAAACATTTTATGAATGTGTAATCAACATTTTTCATAACCTTATTTTGTAGTAATCAGCTGGTTGAAGAAATAATTTAATCTTACTGCAGAACATTCAGGCGCAGCTTGATATAGCAGTCTCTGCTACACTGCACAACACAACAAATGCTGCGTTACTTTTTTTCCTTTCCATTATGTCAACTGTTCCCAAAAACGTGCTTGAATAATTGAAAAGGCTCTGCTGATAAACTACTCAAAAATGTTTCAAAGCAAACAGTGGTATGATGCCAACTGTTAAGCAATTACCGAGTTTGCATCTTAAATGTCTTGTTTTGTGCATCGTCTCCTTTATGCTTTCATAAGCATTCACTGTCAGTAATTACATTTGAATTATTTTATTTACTGGTTACAAAACACAAAATTCACATCACACAAGGCTATTTGTTTTCAGTGTCGACTACTTCCATTCATTAACTGCAGATGTCAATGACAGTTATGTGCAGATGGTGACTCAACCTTACCTTCAAAATTTAATTCTTGGCACATGTGAATAGTACTGCTTTAAAATGATAACAGCTGTACAATAAATAAATCAAAATATGTACCAGACAACAGATATGCTGGTTCCGTATTTGCTCTAACCTTTTAAAATCTACAGAAAATAGTCAAGCTTTACATTTTCAGCTTTAGAAATGCCAATGCTTCCTGTTAATTATTGGACAAATCACAGAATTCTCTTCTAAGCTTTTGTATTTATTTAACTGCACAACTTTCAATAACTTCAAATTTACTTGTCACAATCACAGCTTGTTCAAATGACGGCAAGGTAGAAAGAGAATCCATTCTGCATATACAAACCTTTTAAACATAATTGAACTACTCCTCAGTACCACTGGTTGCAGGTTTAGCTACCCATGTTGTCCCAGAAATCAAAATCAAAACAAGACTGTAGTTGTGATTTTTTTTTTTTTAATTCCCCCAGTAAACTGAACAGCATAAACATACACTTTAGAAGAATGTGTTTGGTCTCCTGGTAGTGAAACGGGGCTTGTGCTGCTGGCGCAGAACCCTGTGGGGCAGAGGGAATTTGATCTTGGAGTCCTGTTGAACAGAGAAAAATACCACATTAAAAAGACAGCCACTGTTGTTTTAAAGCTATTAGTTTCATTTGAAAGAATGTTGCCAGTTTTAAAGCCGCCAGATTTTAAGACTGTAAACTTGATCTGGAAGAGGAATCTGGACTTTTTTCTTGCAGGCTTTTATCCAGAGTTGGCCAAAGGACCAGTCCAGTGAGAGACCTGCTGGGTATGTCCAACTTAACATGTGCAGACTGAACACAATGACAAACAACATAGAACCCATAGGCCCAACATCTATATATATATATATAAATAAAAAAAAATAAAAAAAAAAATAAATAAAAAAAAAATAAATAAAAAAAAAAACTCACATGGAACTGCTTGATGGCAGGTCTGCGACATTTGCTGGCTGGGATCACCTGCACCTTCATGATCTGAATAGCATGAGCGCGTGCACGGTGACGAGCTCCCATGTCCCGGTCTAAAGAAAGGAGGAAAAAAATGTTCTGTCAATCAGACATGACCATCCGGTGAAAAAACGACAATGCATGACAAATTATTATATTGTAGTTTGATGTAGTTTTACATTGACAAAAAACGGGAAAATGCAAGTTTTTGTTGAACCTTGGATTCACTTCCATTGGCACACAAGAGCTTATGAAAGGCGACAAGGTCCTTTAGGTTTCCTTTTTGCACACATAGCAAGAACATTACACATGAATATAATGACCTTTGGGTTTGCGTGCAGGTTGTTTCATGAATTATACTTGGCCCAAAATATGTGGGATTCAACACAAGTGGTCAGTGTGCTTCTTGTGTACTTACAGCACTGGGTGACTGCTCCAGAGGTGGTCAGGTCTCTGTACTCGCGGTACATGTTGTGGGTACCACTGCGGGAATCATAACGCAGCCAGATGCCAAAATTCTTTACCCTCAGGGGAGAATTCTCATGAACCTGTGGATAAAACGAGCAACATCAGATCAAACAAGTGTCAAATTTACCATGACATACATTGGGTTACAGCATTACAAACTGCTACCGCTATGCCAGTCCAAAGGGATCCCCCACCCCCTGAATTTTAACACAATTTGTCCAAATATCTAGTGTTTTGACATACATTTTTACTAAATGACATAAGACACCAGATGCGTTCTTACCAGTCCACAGTACACAGTCTCTCCAGAAGCCTTCTTCATCTTCCTCAACTGAGAAACAAAGTACCAGAAGCGAGACTTGGCCACAACATGGTTGGGGGCAAAGATCCTCATACGATACAGAGGGGGAGCTGGGTTCTTGGCAGAGGGCAACAGACGCCCAACCACTTTGTACTCCCTAAGCTGGGGAGAGACATAAAGCCAGTGCTTTAAAAATTAAACAACAAATAAAACTGCAGAAACTAAACGTTACCAAAAAGAAGCTGTCAGCTCAAAAATATTTAAGGGAAAGTTAATCAGCTTGTGCATCAATGTTTCCTTTGTAAATTCTAACAATTGTGCCTGTAGGGTTTGCTCCAGAATCTAAACATAACCGATCGCAACACCATAACACTTTTACCTCAAATGTTATTTTCACTAGACAAATGTTAAAACAGAAGTGTGTTTAAACTCCTCAGTTGAGTTATGAGACACAATCAGTTACTATATACACACACTATCTGGCCACCAAGTAAATATACTAAAGTATTTACTATAAACACTACAGTAAACTATTATCTACCAACATGGTCCAAACAGTAAACAGAAATAGCCTTAATGACAAACTAGAGCTGCTCATCGGCAGCCTGCAAGATAATCAGCGAAGCTAATGCTAACATGTGTCCGTTAGGCCGTTAATATACACATATACGCTAACACCACTACTACACAGAACCACAAAACTTAACAGTCCGATACTTTTATATATTTGACTATGCGGCGTTACTTCCATCCGCCCAACAGGACAAAGCTGCCGGACACGCCGCATGGTTACCACACGTACAGACAGCCGCCATGTTGCAACCTAGACGGTCCTATTAAAACGAAGAATATTTAACACTTTTAGACCAAACATATGCCATTCCACCAACTCCCTGTCGAACCTTTATTGTCTTACTGAAGGCTGCAACAGACAGATACGACTCTACACTGAAAATGTGGTGTTAAAAAATAATTTTACGTACTGTCCCCGAAGCCTTCATGGTGTCTCTCGGACTGCCGCTGTGGAAAAGGAAGCAGCAGCGCGAAAAGACTCCGCCTCAAAGCTCTCATCTCTTCTTCTCCGCTCCTCCTCACAAACAGCAGCAGCGCCACCTACACACCACCATACACATAACATTCAACAACGACATTCACTAGTGCATCTCCACACCTTAGAATATCGTACTATATATTTTTTCCAATAACACGATACTGCCATCATGTATTGATTTACAGAGTATGTACAGTGCCACATCGGCAAATTACAATATTGTGAAAATGTTCCTTTGTGTTAATAATTTAATTCAAAAAGGTAAATTGCCATTTTATAGTCATTTACACAAAGTGACGTTAATGTAAAGTAAATTTTTATGTTGATACTGTTAGAATAGACACTATTTTTGTAATGAATTTAAAATACTACATTTTTAAATAAAAGTATTCACAAAAAAATTCACAATATTATTTTTTTTATGTACATACTCTGTAAATTAATGAATAGATAGATGAGATATATCATGAAAGTGTGGCATTTAAGCAAAAGCATGCAATGGTGATTTAGTCATCTCAAACAATATATTGAAACAAAATCCAACAATGATGGGTATAACCTAAATCTCAATGTCTCAGTAACGTGTCATCATGTGCCCTTGAGCATCAGTGGAAGGATTAATGAGGTTATCCAAGTAGACTGGGCTTCTCATTGAACCATTCACAAAGTGTAGGGCAGTTTTGTATGGACTAGACACACCATCACCAAAGGCCTGACTGGTGCAGCGCCCGCCTTCACGTCTCCAACATTGTTGATGGCCATCATTTCTGCTCAGCGTGAATCAATTTATCAGCGAAGAGCACTGAGGCCCTCTGGTCCCTCGTTCAGTGTAAATGGTCCCTGGACCATGTAAGGTGATGACACCTGTGCCTGGTGTGGATAAACGTCATAATTTGCAGAGTTATGTGTACTACAGTCACTGCGCAGATGTATAGATCATGTGTGCCGCAGAGTTTAACATGAGCATGATGTGGAGATCAGTGGTCTGTACTCCGCTCCTCTGAGGTCATGTGATAGCGGCAGTTCAAGATGGCGCCACTCACAGAGGAACATTTTAGTTCTTTGCAGCTTTTGTTAAAGGTAAGTTTCAAAGTAGATTGATGAGTTTTGTTGTAGAAACACTTAATGAGTGTTTCTCATAGTCGTGTCATGATAGAGATGAAGGATTTTGTACAGAATTCAATTCTATTCCGCTCGTTTTTTCACTTCTGTGTTTATTTGGACCAAATAGTTCAGACAACATAAATATATTTCATGTCAGTGATTTTAAATGCTTTAAAATATATACTGTAGTTTTTTTTTAAAGTTTTCATGCCACACTCTGTAGGACTGTATGTACAAGGGTGAATACAAAATGTCTACACTTTAATTCTATTAAAATGTCTGCAGTGTCTTATCAGCTCTTTCTGTACCTGTTCATATTAATCAGTTTTCAGCTCAAACAAAACACAGAGCACTGCTATCCAAGGGTGTTGTTTTGTCGTTATAATGTACATCTGCACATTGCTTGTCATACTATTGACAAGTCTCCAAAAACTTGGTTTTGAGGTGTTAAAGCTCCTCCCTATAGTCCTGATCTCACCCCATCAGACTGTTTGTTCCCCTGAAAAAAGCCATAAGAGGGTGGAGATTCATATCTGATGAAGAGGTGAAGACAGTGGTGCATTCAGGGCTCACAGGTCAGCCAAAAACATTTTTAATGAGGAATATGAATGCTTGATAGATGGACAAAGTGCATTGAAAAGCAGGGAGATTATGTTGAAAAATGTTTTTGTATTTCCTGAAAACCGATTACAATAAATTCTAAAGCCAGGATGCAGATCATTTTGACTCATAAGTGTAATACTTACTGAGGGGATTTGAGTCAATTCACTGGCCAAGGGTTACCTGTTCAGAGTGACATAAAGGACATTGCTGTAGTCTAGGTGTTTGAGAAATCAATACATGAATGACTTTTCCAATATTGTCAAAAAATAGAAATGGCTTCACCTTAGATAAAAGTCTTAATTGTAAAAAAAAAAAACAGATTTCACTACTGCAGTTATCTGTTTATAAAATTTAAAATCATTATTAAATATGACCCCAATATTTTTGGCAGAGGGTCTAAGGAATGACTGCCAGCACCATAAATCCCATGCAGATCTATTAGGTAAACCATTTGGTCCAAACAGGATTAATTCTATTTTTGATTCATTTAGGTTTTTAAAATTCAGGCATCCAGACTCTGAAGTCTTCCAAACAGCTTTTTAATCAGACTTAGATAAATCTTGGTGTTGTTGAAGATCTGTTTTAAGAATACAGCTTTTAATCATATATTCAAGAGTTTTGCTTAATTGCTTTAAGAAAACAGCCTTTAAAAACATATAATCAATAGTTTTGCCTAATTATCATTGCATTGAGTTACTGTTTAGTCAAGGAAGGCACAAAAGCTTTAAGTACATATATAAAATAAGGCTTCACTTATTAATTAGGAGATTAAATAATCAGTTAAGCATTTAATCATTTTATATATGCTTTGTGCTGTATTCAATTGAGTTGATGACCTGTTTTGAACTCTGCTTGAACTAAGTGCTGACATGCAGTGAACCGTTTTTCAGAAAACACATATTGGTGCAAAGATAGAACCGTGAAAACCACAAAACACCTGACAGACGCCTATGTCGGGAATTGAAAAGCGCACGTTCAGCAGATGTGCAAGTTCGGAGAATTAACCCAAAAGGGGCAAACAATTATATTTAGAAAATAAGAAGAAGTTTTTGCCTGACAACAACAGCATGACAGCCTTACGTCAATGGAAGCGAGCAGAGAAGTATAAGATGGAGTCAGAGGCACGAGGGGGGAGAGAGAGCTCTTATTGATACATAGGCAGATATCAATTGGTTTTCATTGTATTGTGGTCTCCTGGTATCAGCTAATAAACTGCTATTTGTTTTACTTTGATTCTCCGTGTGGTCTCGATTCCTTTGGATCAACGAACACGCAGGACAAGGTTTTTTTAATTGTCCACAGTGTCATCTGCATAATAGTGAAATTAGATGCCATACTTTCTAAAAATTAACACCATGGGCAACATATAAAGAGAAAACGGTGATGGGCCTAGAATCGACCCTTGTGGGACTCCACATATGGGAGATAATGCAGCTGAAGTCATTCCTCCACAGTCAACAGAGAAAGTCCTATGAGACAAGTATGAACTAAACCATTGTAAATCTAATCAATTTAGAAGAATGTTTTGATCTCTGTATGCTGAATTGAATGCTAAATAACTCTGTAACTGCATGTGATGTGTATGTGATGTGCATGTGATTACTTGTATTGATGTTTGTTAGTGCACTAATGTAAGTTGTATTCTATATTCATTTCTGTGTTCTGTGAGCCAATGTCAGACTACAAATTTGTGCATACACACTTGGTCAATAAAGCCTGATTCTGATTGTGATGTTTTTTATAGGCTCCATCCAAAGATGTAGTACGACAGCTATGTACGGACAGTTTCCCTTCCAAGTCACATGAGTCTCGGGCTTTGATAGACAACACTGCACGGATTCTCTCTGTGCCCAGTAGTGAGGCAGTGCAGGTAATCCTACTTTGCATGATTTGGTGTGTATTAACCCTAATCTGAAAGCAATAGAGACATTTATATGTTTCTTTTTCAGGTGGTGATAGCATTTCATATGCTCTCTCATCACGTGGTTTACCACAATTTAACAGCACCAGAACAAATCTTATCCATTTTTCCAGACACATTCCACCCAAACCTCAAGAATCTCCTCACAAAGATCCTCCTGGAGCAAAGGTGATTATAGCATCACTGTAGATTGAATGCACAGCTTATTTATTATGTATTCACAAATGCTAGTGCACTCCTTCAAAATTAGGTTATTTCCATGCTAATCAAGTAAATTATATCTTTATCTTTTTAGTGTAACATGGAGAAATGATGCTTTGACAAAACAGAGTGAGTCTCATTAATGTGACAGTGTTCAATTTTACTGTATTTTGTCTTGATGAATTGTACTATTGTACCCCAATAATCCACAATTCTGTCTCTCTGGGTGTGTTTACATTGCAGTCTCTTTGCCACAGCTTGTAGATTTGGAGTGGAGGGTGGATATGAAGACAGCTTCAGATTCTGTGAGCCGCATGGCAGTACCTACTTGTCTATTGCATATGAAGGTATAATTGAATAAACTGTACTGTAATTAGGGGTGTAATGATGCAATTCAAGTTCAGTATGAATTTTGATTCAGTATGTTAGAACTGTAAGATTATTTTGAGGAAATTGGAACATCTTCAGGGCTGTACAGGCCCTCTGACAACATGAGCTCTAAAATCCACAGTCCTTATTTATAATATATAAAAAAAAAGCCCAGATTCAGATCTCCAGTTTTCCGATTTAGTGCTAGAGGGCTGGCATTCTGGCTCAGACTGAATGGATGAAACACACCTTACAAATGTAGGTCCCATATTATTTTCAGTCATATATTTGGTAATTCTCATTAGATGTTGGGCACAATCGTCTAAAGTGACTTTAAACAGTCATGGAATCACTGAACTTCATACACGGCAAATAAATTGAATTTCACTACAAATAATTTTTAATCATAATGAGCATCCAAGTATGAATTAAAACACATTTTCATATAGTCATTGTGCTGAGATGCATTTTGCAGGGACAGGTGGGAAAATTGTAAAGTGAAGGCAACTTCCTTTTTCGGCTTGAATGTAAAGAGGGAGTCCCAAAGTTTATCCCTGAATTTATAGCATCCCCCTTAACTGGAAGCCCCCTTCACATCTCTGTTATATACTGAGTGAGCATAAGCCCTCCCCTCTTCCATCTAATTTTACTCTGATGAGATGCACCAGGTTCCCAATTCTGAGAGACATTTGAGGAGAGAGCAGTGTCCGTCATACCGTTTTAAATTCAGACACATTCTGATTGTGAATGTAATTATTTTTTCAGTACTGTATAAATTTCTTACTTAATTCTTAGAATTCTACAGTAACTCCTCACACAGCAGCACTTAATTATGCAGTTGGTTGTAGAGAGAATCTTATGTGTTTTGTGTGGATGTTCCAGGTTCAGGACTCCCCCTGTGTGAGTGGCAGTGCATGTGAGTCTTCAGTCACTGTGGAGCTGAGCAAAGAAACTCTGGACACCATGCTGGATGGCCTGGGCCGCATCCGGGACCAGCTGTCTGCAGTGGCTGGGAAATAGATCTGATCACTGACATAACTAAATAGTACTCCATCATGTCTCCAGTGTATATAGTTAATTCAGAGTATAATGTCTTTCCCAGACTAAACTTCTACAGATCTTCCGTTGGTATATGAAGCCTTTGCATCTTTATGGACTGCAGCAAGTTTGTGCAACTGGCTAACATGAAGAGGACCAATCTGTCCCTTACAGTGAAAATATAAATGGCACAACATGAATTCAGACAAATTGACAAAAAAAATAACCTGTTCACGCTTACACAACTGTTTTGTAAATTTGAGTGATTTACATGTTATTTTTCAGGTGTATACTAACTTCAAGAATTTTGTTTGTTGAAAACTCAGTGAAAACACTGACTTTTGAAAATAAATCAGTCATTTTTTTGTAAAGGATTAGAGAATAAAAGTAATTATAAAAGATATGAATGAATCATAAACTGGACATGCTGTGATTTAAAGGTGTTAATTTCTTCATATATATTATGATGGAATTTGGAATTAGTTTCATGCATTTCTCTAAAATGAATATTATGCAAATTCCTTCAATAATTTGTTTTATTAGATTAGCATTTTATTACTGTTAATGTGACTACTCTCATCAGCTCAGTGGTTTCCATGCTAATTTCCAAAACTTGGTGCTGAGATCTGTGTCTAGGCAAGTAGTTTGTTTGAATGCATCACTACATCCAAAAGGATCTCACTTCCAGCTTGATGGCACGCATTGCGTATGCACCAAGACTTATTTATAGAATTAGTTACTACTAGAGAAACACTGCTCATTATTAGAAGACCCTGTCTGACCTGATGAAAGTGAGGCTTTTCATATTCTGCTACTGACTCATTTGCATGTTGAGCACCTTCAGCTCATGACAGTGGGAGGTATACTAATGGTAGCATACAGGTAGCAAACTGGTAGTCTACTCTGGTAGCTGATAGTCCAAAGTGTGGTCCAACATGAAAAACAAACTGATTCAATAATACGATGTTTATTACAAAGATGTTTTTATTTACTAAGATAAGACAATATCATAGTTAATCAATACCAATGATGACTTATTACATAATTGTAATATTGTGCAAATAATAGTGTTTGTTACTTTGGTCCCACAACCATATTCCAAACTTTTATGGATGGTTTACTTGACAGGGATCCTAATCAGGGACTACACAGCATTTTGAAAAGAGCTTTCCACTGAAAAGAAGATATATTCCAGGGTTAAGCTTAATCCCTGTCTGAGAAACTGGCCCTTAGTGTTCTCCTGCTCAAATTAACCCAAACTATTAGTTAAATATCAAGCCCTTTCTTAGTTAAGTCAAAGAGAACAGTAGATCCATCCTTTTAGAAGGACTTCAGGCACTCAGAAAATTAAAATTTCATTCAGGTCTGTGAATTCCAGGTCATTATATATGACCACACAAGCAGTAAACTATACACAAAAACTAAAAAAATTCCCTCTTACATATGCCACAACGTCATTTCTATTATCTTAAAACCAGAGTAAACAATGTTTATAAATCACTGTCATGCACCATGCATCTCATTTTTTATCACTTTTCAATTTTTCTTCATTATTTGAACAGTGCAGATGCCTTTTATGTGCTGTGAACATTTCATGATGAATGAACCAACAGAAATGTTTTTTGTGGAACAGAATATTTACAAAAACTTTAAAAGTTGGACTGTTTTTTGCTCCCGCTACCATTTTTAAAACACAATGATATTACCTTTCGCTTATGGTAACCATAATAATACATTCAAGACCAGCACTGGTTGCTTTTTAAGAAAGGCTAGTGCTAACAGCTCTTTCTGAAGTGACCAAACTTCAGACAATCTAGCTGCACTTATCTGAGCTGCACTTAATTCAACATCCAGCTTATAATGCATACAGTGAAAATATTTTTTTATATTTCACAGAACATTACTTTTGCTATATCTTCAACCCCCATGAAATACACACAAAATGAAGAATTCAAAACAAAGTGACAAGATGCCCATTTCATTCATACAGCTGGGTTTTAGTTTTTCTGTCTATAGCCTGCCCTCCTACTACTTAAATGTATTGAGTAAATGTAAGCGGTGAGATGGTTAAGTGCAATGTCACGTCTCCTTTTTCTATATACATTCAATTGCTATAACAGAAGCAAGCATGCAGTCTTAGTTTTAGAAGAACTTCATATTTGGCCATAAGTTCTTTGGAAGCAATAAATAATTACATTCTCCCGACAACCCTCATCACCAAATTGGCTCTTTTGCAGAATGTAGTCAGTTTCCTACCTTTTTCATACCTACTATTACTGTCAGCAGATTAATCTATTTTTAATTAAAATATGTAAATCTGAACCAGGTTTTCACTGTTCTGTGTTCTCTGACGATCTCTGTAGTTGTGCTGGCAGTGTTTTAGGCCAATGTCTTGTCTTACAGCTCTGGCCCATGAAGATGTCACTCAGTATGTCCCGTGCTTTGCTGCAGGACTGTAATCCCTTCCAGATCTAACTCCACTGAATGTATACTGAAATCTCCAAGACCCTGTGGAAAAACACCCAAAATGTAATCACACTGACTTTAACCCCTTAAACTACACACACACACACATATTAATCATTATTGCCATTATCAATAATATATACTACCGCTCAAAAGTTTGGGATCACACATTAAACTGAACATCTGTGACAACCTGGACATTCATTTCTGTGTGTTTTTCTTTTGATTTGATGATAAAATCCACAAATTTTGCTGCATCAGATACTCAAACGTTCATGTTAGAAGAGTGAGGTGTTAAACTGTTAAATTGGAATGTGTTAAACTTTTGGTGTAAAGCTTCTAAACTCACCATCAACAACTTGTGAACTAAACACAGTGACGCTGTCCTACCTCAACTTTCTACCATAGAAGACTGAGTATCTGGAGCAGCAGCATTTGAGCGGTAGTGTACATCTCTCTTTCTCACCTGTGTACTGTTAAGAATTTGCTGCACATTCTCCTCTTGCTGTGCATGGCGTGTGAGGATGAAAAGGAACCCCCCGCCTCCTGCCCCTGCCAGGCTTTGCCCTAAGCTCAAAGGTCGAAGGGCATTCATCATCGTTCTCACTGCAGCAGGTTCACACCCTGGAGCCATCGCCTTCTTCTGCTGCCAGTAGCGATCCATACAGGCCCCCAGATCAGAGAGAGACCCTGAGACACAGAAAGTGAGAGAGAAAGAAATTCAAGTCAGTTTGTGCGAGGGGATTGCCAAACAAGCCAAATCTTATAAATGCCTCATCATACAACACTGTGCCAGTTCTGAAAAATAACTTCTCTCCTAAAGAAACTACTGGATTCACAGTAAAACAAATGTAAAATACTGACAGGCACATCTTAGGGTGCATTCACACCTACATTGTTTGGTTCAGACTTTAGGACTTTTCAGTTAAGTCCGAACCAAAACAGAATGAACCGTGAACTGTGATAACAGTGTCAAAACACTCTTCTACAAATTTCAGACTAATTAAAATCATCCATTCAACAACATCCATTCAGAACCAGAAAAGCAGCAAAAATGAGCCATGGTAGCACATGGAGTGAGGACAATTGCTTGCAACTTTTTCCTCCTTATCTGGCGGCAGTGATAGAGTTGCTTCAGGACAAGCACGTTAATTTGGCAAAATGGAACTACTTTAGAGTACTGTGCCTGCAGTTGCTGCTACTGGTATAAATACCATAATAACAGCACTACTGTGGTAAAGAAATTAATTTGTTCATTAATTTTATCGTGAAAGGCGTCCGTGGAATTAACCACCTGCTGAATGTGCAACATGCCAACATCAGACACACATCCTTCTACAAACCAGAGTCAAGTGTAGGAAGATGCACCCCACATAAGTGATGGCCACAAAACTAATCAGACCAAACATATACAAGGTAACAAACACACAAGCCTTGGTTCGGACCATGGTCTGGACTTTTAGGTGTGAAAACGTCCTTAGTCTTCACATTTACTGCAAACACAAGACCATCTTAGACACTATATATCATACATACATACACATACACACACACACACACACACACGTATACAGTGCTGTGCAAATGTCTTAGCCACCTAAATATGCTATTTTAACCCATCGAAGATTATCCCCCCCCCCCAGTGTTGGAATGGCAAAGCAACTCATCTATTCACTAACACTCATTTGTAATGTCTCCGATTATAGAAGTGTGAAGACCAGCAAATTCCTCCTCTAAGGCATGTGACATCAGACACTACCTCTTCTCGAGCTGCTGCCAGTACAGTGGGGAAAAAAAGTATTTGGTCAGCCACTAATTGTGCAAGTTCTCCTACTTATACAGACGAGAGAGCTCTGTAATTTTCATCATAGGTACACTTCAACTATGAGAGACAAAATGAGAACAAAGTCAGGTCACTTATGGAAAATAAGTATTTGGTCAATAACAACAGTTCAACTCAATACTTTGTAACAGGGCAATGGCAGAGGTTAAACGTTTCCTGTAAGTCTTGATGACAAAATTAAACTCACAAAGGGACTGTTGAGGAAATGGGTTGTAAACCTATCTCCTAAATTGGAAAAATGAGTAGTGAACTTATAAATCTATATTTTCTAAAATTGGATCTATATAGGCCCATAATAAGTTCATGAAAGGGTTAATGAACCAATAAAGGGTTACTAGCATAGGAAAAAAGTGTTGATAACATACAAGCACAAAAGCAGTTGGTGCATGGTACGAGGATGATGTCAGACACAGGAACTGCCTGGTACCGGGAGATTTAAAAAAAAAAAAAAAAAAAAAAAAAA
>BRDA01002609.1:14024-37856 GCA_036984385.1 Crenuchus spilurus | reverse complement strand
ATTGACCAAATACTTATTTTCCACCATAATTTACAAATAAATTCTTTAAAAATCCTACAATGTGATTTCCTGGATTTTTTTCTCATTTGTGTCTCCTAGTTGAAGTGTACCTATGATGAAAATGACAGACCTCTCTCGTCTTTCTAAGTAGGAGAACTTGCACAATCAGTGGCTGACCAAATACTTTTTCCCCCCACTGTACATTGTCGCTGGGCAGCCAAAGCATTCGGAGGAAATTGCAGGATCCCCAGCTCAGATGGACCAACAGATGCCCGAGCCAGTGGACATTATATTAGTAGTGATGAGGAGAGAGTGGCATCTACCAACCCAGAAACTGCACAGTCAATTTTGCTCTCTCAGGGCTTCGGCTGCTGATGGCGAAGCAGCATGACTAGGATTCGACACAAGTGTTACTACTGTAACAACTCAAATAGTGTTTGTGCTCTCTCACCTTCAGTGCAGGCGCGAGCACAGTCCTCAGCATTGCTGACCAGCTGCTCTGCATTCTGCACAATCGAGGGTAGACGACTGTACCAATTTCTCACCACATCCTACAAAACATACAGACACAGACATGACATTTTAATAGATACACAAAAAAGAAAAATGATTAATCAAAACGTGAACAACTGAGAGGCTCTTTCAGACCTGTAGAAGGTTTCTTGCCAGACGTGTCTTTCCAGTGTAGATCAGCAGGAGACGATCTTGTAGTGCAGAGAGAAAGTCCTGGGGCAGAGTGAGCTGCTCCACATCCACCTTAAGTGGCAGAGTGGCAGGTGACCGTGCTACCTTTACCCCCCCTACCAACCCTCCTACCTGGTCCTGCCAGCCTCCACCTAAAGATAATTTATCATAGCAGGTCAATTATCATGTAGCTTCAAATGACTGGGTTACCTGGATGCACAGAGGGATACTGGAGAGTGATTGGTCTGCAGTATAAATTCAATTTTCCATTCTCCCCACTCACCTGTGGTCAGCAATTGCTCCAGATACAGTACAGCATAAATGAGAGAACTGGTGTCATAACTCCGCCCAGTACATCTGTACACAGCCGCCAGGAGTGCACCTGCCAGGATACTGCTGGTGCCTGATAAACACATGAGAAGTAAAACTAAAGTCAGTAAAAGATCATTTCCATCTTCAAAAACGGGTTTAGTCTCACCTCACCTCTCTCTTTAATAGCTAATGTGTGGTGAGAGTTTAGTAAATATACAAAAAATATACTGAATGCAATCTTCATTCATGTAATATTCTTTGAGCATTAACTCACCCAGTCCAGAGCCATGAGGTAGCAGTGACCAGCTCTGCAGCTCCAGTCCTCCTCCCCAGCGCTGCAGCAGCTGCTGCTCTAGAGGCATAGCAGATGAAACACTAACCACATCACTGCACACACACACAGCCTTTAACAGGGCACCTGCAACACAAAAACACCACCCTTAACAACTCAGCCTATAAATTAAATCATCACAGATCATAAATACTGTAGCATTACAATACACAATTCTGTTTGTTAGAGATGCACTAGTATTTGAAGAATCTGCTTTTTATGTTATTTACACATTTGCTAAATCTTACTGCATTGCTGTAATGAGAACTTGATCACTTTTGGTCACTGGAAAATGTAACAAAAATGGCTTTTAATTATCTAACCAGACAGCATTAGTAGGAAGTTCCAGGATTGGGTGTTTTGTGAGAATAAACCATTTTTCTTCCAAACGGAAGCAAAAACAATTGTTTCATGAAAATGTTGTGAACCCTAAATAATTATCCAAAACATTTTGTTCTTTGTAGTGCCTTAATGCATAGAATTGTATGGTTCATCACCTGGCGCATGGGGTTGACAGTAGTCCTCCATATCAGTGAGAACTTCACAAATGGTTTCTGTCCTCACACTGCAGCCTGGTGGTCCGCTAGCGCTTACCAACACCAAATGAGGTTTAGGAATGCGGCGAACTCTGGCTCCGATTGGCCGTTTTCCGTCTACTTTTACTGCCACATTCACTACCACACCTCCATGCTCAAATGCTATAGGAGGGGTATCACTCCAGCCTCCTGCGGGAGAGAAATTGAACACAAAAAATCACAACCATACACACACACACACATATACACACTTGGTGACGGATGGATGGATGGATGGATATAGTTAAGTTTTTCACTACTGTTAGATCTGAAGTAAGCCACGTGCAATTTACAATATTAAGTATAGCTTGAGGAGTACATAAACAGTTCTAAGTTTTAAGCTGTTTGGGGGAATTTCTGCTTTGCATTTAAGCAACAAGAACAACACAAACTACAACCTGTATAAAAATCACAAACAGCACTGGTTTCTGAAAATCCAACCCAACAATATCTTCCTTCACAACAGGATAGAGCCTCTTTTCAATTTAGTTAACAGTGCTGTATTTATTGCCACCTTACAACAGACAAATGGGACTCACCTGAAAGGTCCAGTCTAGCTGGACACTCCACTTCCTGCCATTCTCCCATTGGTGGCATTTCACTCTCACCAATAACCACAAAGTCATATGAAGTCATCACTGCCTTCCTCAGAAGTATCTGCCCTGCACCCTCATAGTGTCTGGCAGCTCGTACTAGCAGATCAGACCTGTAGGGGGTGACAAAATAAATTGATCACATGATCGCACCTGCTCACATTTTTCACTCTCTGGATTCTCACCTGTTAAGCCACAGGAGCCTCTGATTGGCCAGTTCCTGGACACCGGCTGCAAGTTTGCCCTTCTCCAACAGCTTGAAGGCAGAGGACCAGGACGGGTTGGCAGCTGGCCCACTTCTCAGACCCCCCTGGCCCTCCCTGGCCAGACAGCCCAGAACATCAGCGACACATGCAAGACTGCGTGCTGCAATGCCCAGGTCACTACTGCTGCCCGATGCCACTAACACAGGATACAATGTCATTAATACTACAATGTCACCCGGTTTGTTTAAATGACCAGAAAACAGAAGGTTGTTAACAACTCCAGACTAATCTTTCACTCACCAGAGTCCAGTGTTTGCAGTAGCTCCCCCTGCTGTCCTCCCAACACCGCTGCTCTGATAGAAGGCAGCAGGCTGTGGTCAGTGTGGCCCTTCAGTGCATCCACAGCTCTCCTCCGGCCTGCTCTGAAGAACAGCTCCTCTCTCCAGTGCAGCTCCCTCTGCTGGTCAGTGAGAGACAGCACCTCCCTTAGGGAGAGTCTCCAGGCTGCTCTCCACTTCTCTGCACTCTCCGAGCCTCCCAGAAGAAAGCTCACACCTTCCAACCCCACCGGCCCTCCCTTCGGCATGAACACTGGAAACAGACGGGCATCCAGCAAGCTTCGACACACTTCACTCTCTGCTCCCCACAACTCCTCAGACCTGTTTCACAGACCAGCAGAATTAATACAATATAGCAGAGCCTCTGAATGCAAAGTTTGTGTTGATTTCCTAAATACTGGTGTGGAATCTTTGGTGATTGTGTCTCTTACTTTATTCCAGTGTGGCTACAGAAATGACTCCATGTTTGATTGAGAAATGTACCTGCAGCATCGTCGCTTTGAGCCTGTAGACAAGAGATCAGTAAAATACAGTAGATGAATAGATGAAAAGACTCCTCTTACTGTGCCAATGGCAATAATGAGGAACCTTGAAAAACACGGTCAAAGCGGTTAAAGCAAGGCTGGCAAACCGTCATCTTGGAAGGCTGGTGCTCAGCACAATTTTCCTGTGCTTAACAGAACAATAACACCAGGCAATTAACTGTTAGCTTATCATGCAAGACAGTCATCAGACAGTTTTGAATTCCAGTCTTCCATGCCAGAGTTCACCCACCATGGCTTAAAGAATCAAGCTTAGCAATGCCATGATTAGCTGCTTTTTGTGTCTGCGTGGGTTTCCTCCAGGGACTCCGGTTTCCGGTCTGTGTATGAATGTATGTATGTATGTATGCCCAGATATGGTTGGCACTCTGTCCTGGGTGATCCCCCTAGTGCTCGATGGAGTCCTCCAGGTGGATGGTCACTTCCGGTTGAGAGTACGCTGTGCGCGATTGGCTGCCGCTTCTCGCCGGTGTGTGTGGTTGAGTGTGTAAATGGAGTGTGTTGATTGTAAGGCATCCTTGGGTATCTAGAAAGGCGCTATATAAGTGTAACGTTCATTTAAAAGCTAGTTCACTCTTTGAGGAACCAGTATCTTCAGACTTATCAAATGAGGTGTGTACTGGCCTTTCTCCATAACAAAGGAGATTCATAATGTCACCCAAACAGCCAAAAAACAAGCCAGCATAAACATTACAAACCTCCAAATTGTCATTAGCCCCAAACACTGTAAACACTGTTATTTTCAGCTCTCCCAGCTGCACCCTGTGCCCCTGCAGGATGATGTCACTGGTCAGTGGCAGACGCTGTAGATAAGCTGATGAGGTCAGATCCAGACCTGATAGGAGGCATCCTGATTGAACTTGAATTGGGCCCTAGAAATTAAATCACATAATTAAATCATCTATAACAATGTATTGCTTTTATAATCCAAATGCATCTTTTCAATCTACATCCTAAGCCAGGGGTGTCCAACTACATTCCTGGAGGGCCGGATTCCTGCAGAGTTTGGTGATTATGCTCCATTAGAGCAGCCGGTGCTAAAGAAATAGATGCACTGCTTTACACACAGATGCACTCTGATACATTTTTATTTTTTAAATAGATTACACACTGATAAAACATTACTGTTAACACTGAAGTGAACTGCTAGAGGAGGAAAGGTTCCTGAACAGAGATGCTGGAGGTCATCAGGGATAGACTGTGTAATGAATTATTTTTGATGGTTTTAGACTTAACATGTACGTGTGCATGTAATGAATTAGCACATTAACACTCCTATCAAAAGCAATGTACAGTGCAGATAAACTAGGAAACCACATTGAGGGAATGTTAGGGTGATTATCTGTGCCAGACAGTGGGCTGTAAAGGACCATGAAATAATTCAAACATTAGGTGTTTTATTAAATACTAAATTATTAACCTATCATCATTTATATGACATTTTATTTACATTGTAATTCCCTGAAATGGTTCAGTCGGGTCCATGTCAATCAAACTACATTTGCTCCAGAAGAATATTCTGCTCCTCTTTTAGCCTAAATGTAATAAATACAATCAAACTTTATGCAAGTTATTCAGACTAAAGTGCATCAAATAGTGAGTTCCACTGTATGCAAAATGCTGAATGCACATCTGTACAATGTTATACTTTCAAGAATTGTGTGGTCTGGGTTGTGAGGTCCAGCTAATTTTCATAGGCCTCAAAATCCCTGGTGGAGCCCTGCATATGCGAATATGGATGCAGATGTAATCTACCAGCTCAGATGACCTTTATATACTTACCTTTAGGTGGCATTGTTGCACTACTGCTCCTGCTGCAATGCTCACATCACCCTCCAGCACTGTGTTGATCACCCTACTGCTCTCACTCACAAAACGCACCTCCTGCAGAAAAACAAAATGAAGAAAAAATGCATAATTTCTTCTCACTGATTAATTCTACAGTGTAGGTAGACTGTAGATTGACTTCACTCACCTGTATGTGAGAGAGGATCTGTCTCTCTGTCCCTGCATCTATCAGACGTACAATATGTTCTCTACCTGACAGAGTCATGTAGTCGTAATGCCCATCTGGAATGTACACTGCAAACATATACATACACATCAGTACAAGGATTAATGCATCAATTCTAGGTGGAAAAGTGAGAAAAGAAGAATGTGAATGAAGTACCTAGAGATAAGGGAACTCCTCTTAAAGTCCTCCACAACACAGAACGAGCACTCTTCACTGCTGCCCCCTCTGGACCCAGAGGTGAACTGCAGCCTGGTCTCTCTCCATTCACAAAATACTCTTCATTCATATTTGAGCAAAGGCACATAAGAATATCCAGAAACAGAGAGATCTGCAGAGAGGAAAGCCAAGAAGAGAAGGGAGAAAAGTAAGATGACAATAACATTTTTAGTGATATGAGATATGTTCAGTGTATGAGTGCTTGTTTGTGTACCTGTAGGGGTGGAGCACCTGAGTCCATTCCCAGGTAAGTGCAGCCATCCAGTGGTGGAGTAACATGAGTCTGTAACAGCTTCTCAGATACAGATCTGGAGAAAAACACAGGACCAGACACCTGCAATCCAGCATAATATACTTAGCTAAAATGCACAGACAGCACTAATGCACTAAATTACATATATATAAAAAGTACACACCTCATATCTGCATCTGAATACTGGTTTGGTACTTTTCCTAACTTCACATCATAATTTCATTTCTTACATAATTGGTATAACAATAACAACCGTATAACAAGACAATGCCACCGTCCTGTTTCAGTGTTCAGTGTCCACCCTCAGTGTTGTGTCATTGAAAATGAAAGTTAAAGTTAAATAAACATAAATGAAAACAGTTTAACTGAGTGGAAACTTTTTCATACCAGAGGCACTTTCCCACCCGTCAGTGCAGCAGAGCGGATCCTTTCCTCTGAACCCCGGTAAATAATATCACACACTCCACCCTATCAACACACAGTTCAAAAACATCGCTTAGCCTCTGCCTCAGCATAACACAGTGAATGTGTCAAGTTCATTGAGAACTGCATTACCCAGCACCCACCTCTGCATCAGTGAGGTAGACACCATGGTTAGCAGCAAAACACACATCACCAGGCAAGGACACGACACGCACTCCAGAGAAACCTTCCCAGTACATATCTGCAACATATCAACATTTTACACTTAAACAGGGTTCAATCAGCAAAAGCTGGACAATTACATGTGTTAAAACTGCATTAAATATACAGTTATCA
Organism: Crenuchus spilurus; assembly: GCA_036984385.1. Classification (NCBI taxonomy): domain Eukaryota; kingdom Metazoa; phylum Chordata; class Actinopteri; order Characiformes; family Crenuchidae; genus Crenuchus; species Crenuchus spilurus. The sequence goes on along the minus strand of BRDA01002609.1, from coordinate 31,033 downwards.
TTCATCTGCCCAGTTTTCCTCATGACTTTTTAATTTTTAAATTTTAATTAACTTTTTAAACTTTTAATTTTGCAAAAACAAGGCATCCACCCACACGTTTGTCGTTCATTCTGGTTTTATTTCTTTGACTTTGTTTCTCCTTGATAACCCTCTAAAACACGTCACACTAAAGCAACAGTCTACCGCCTGAAAATGGGTGTGTAAACAAACAGCGGCCGAGAACCCCAAGAACAGGTGTACAAAACAAAAGCTGCAGCTGGACCACACCAGCACACTCTAAAATGGAGCGTAAACCCATAAAAATGATGTTAAATGTTAATTTATAAATTTCATTAGTCTTTTGTATTCATTTCTCATTTTGTTCTGTATGTAAATCTATAGTTCGCATATTATTAAAAACAAGTTTTTGTTAATATTTTGGAGTGTCTGGAACAGATTAACTGGATTTACATTATTTCTTATAAAAAAAAATACTGTTTGTGTCTGTTCTCATTAGGCACTTTAGAATGGATTAATGATGAAAACCAAAGTTCCACTGTAGTTTCATTTGGACAGCATTGATCTTGGACAGCACAGAACCTTGGTTCAATTGGATTTTTAGTAAAGAGGTACAGTTTGTCTGTTGATTTGGGGCAGTGCTGTAAGCTAACAACAAATTTGTTATTTACTCGTCTTATTTGCTAAAGCCTACAGACAGTACAGTAAAATCTTTTACGGAGTCACAAAATCATGAATCACATTTGGACAAATTAATGTCATTCATTCAATTACAAAATATGTAACATTTAATATAAGCATTTAAACAATCAGTTCATATTTATTAAAAAGCTCCTTTGAAATTCTAACCAAAATAGTGTCGGTTCAGCTCAGCTCAGTTTTGGTGTAAGTTGTTGACGTTTAGCATAAATGCATCATGGGATGTAGAAATATCGTGGATGTGTGCTGTGAGTTGGTATTAGAGTTGCAACACTTCAATAATGCTGAACAAGATAATCTCTTCTTTTTCAAAGACATGCTCTATGAAATATGTTTAGATTAATCGCTTATGTTGTAGTCTAGCGAGTAATAGTGTTTATTGAGGATGTTTATGGACTAAAATATCACTCTTGTGACAGTGTTTATTGTTTATCAACTAATATTTCCCATTCTAGTGTATCCACTTTATTCCTACATTTCATGACATCTTGTGTAAAATATGTGCTAAACTTCAGATAGAGAATAAACAGCTGTACTGAAATCTATAATCTCACTGTCAACAACTGTGATATGGGCGATATGTTCATGGGCAGCAAAAGGATGGCATGCACCACCCCTGAGAGGTTCCGTGAAGCACCCTTGAGACCACTGCATTGCTTAGAGATGGTGGATGTTCGTCCCAGAGGGTGGCATGTTGTTTGAGTAGGTGGATTTACTTGGAAACACACACCATGGGCTTAGTAGAACAGGAATAATTTTAGATTATGCCCACGGCCACAAATTATAAAGAAAACAAACGCAGAATGACAAGAACTTGTAACTTGTAGTGAAACTTTTGCTGAATTTACTCTATAGGAACATTTATGTGTTCATGCAAGAGCTGAGAACTCATGTTGTGTCTCACTCTGAGTGGTGGGGATTCTCAGGATCATGTCAGTACTACACACCCAAACACCTGGCGGAGAGCCAACACACACCTGGAACATAAGAGACAAATTATTTACTCACACACCACAGAAACCTAAAATATATATGAAGGAACAAATAGCACATGCTGATATGAAATGCATTAATAAGATATGTAGGATTTGTTGACCTTGGTTGAAAGACAGTCCAGCAGCATGTCTAAGCAGCAAACAGGTCCTTCAACACGCTGCTCATTTGGCATAACAGGCATCCAGCAAAATGCCCTACTGCAGCCATCCCAGGGGAAATCCCTGCCCTGCAATACACACAAACAATATTAAAATGAGGAACAAATAAACTAATCAACACTGGCCAATAATAAAAGTTAAAAATTTTAATCTTTTCCAAAATTTTCCACCCAATATGATATTTTAGAGAGCTAAAGGTATTGCTATAGTATCTCACTGTGTGCAGAATGAGAATGTGTGCATCATCCAGAACGTCTGCTGTCACCACCTACAGGCAACAGAACAAAAGAGCAGATACATACAGTCACAAAGAAGGTGCAGGTAATGTTCACTGCTAACAGCTTCACATATTAAATTGTAATATAGTAAATTAAAAATATCATTGTTTGTTGGCACTCACAGTATATCCTGCTCTGGCACTGAGGTGCTCTGCAGCCACCAGTAAGGCATTGAGTGTGGCTCCTCCACTGCCAAGACGCTCCTGTGGGTCGGACACAGTGAGCAGCAGAGCCCCGGGAGACAAAACCCCACGCTGCTGCCGTATCTCCAACTCTAAGAAGGATAGTAGCAATGAGCACTATTAAGTGCAGACAATTGTGCTGCTGTTAGAATTTCTGTAGCAGACGTAAACTAGTGATAAGTGGATGATTGCCCCATTATTTTTAAACAATTGGCCTTCAAAACCAGTAAAACAAAAAATGGCAGGCAATCTGAGCAATGTCACAGCTATAGAACAATATTAAAGCTCTTTCTACTAGTGTCAATCACTATTCTATGGGCATATAAAGACATGAATGATAAACTTATAAAACTGTTCTTTCAACAAACTGAAACTGGAAAAACTCATATTGGCTGATCACTAATGCAAGCAATATCCAAGATGACATTACTCTCTAGGCCAAGGGTGGTGAACTTCATTCCAGCACAATTTGGTGATCTTCCTGATTAAAACACACCTGACAAGTTAATTACCAGCTTTAGTAATTGTGTCAGAGCCGAGAAATCAGCAAACTGTGCTGAACTCTCAGTGGCTCTCAGTTCCCACCCCTGCTCTAGGCTTACAAGGTACTAGATAGAGTGTAGATAATGTCAACTGCAATGTGTTGTGCCTGGCGCTATATCCAGAAGTTTAGAATTATTGTGTATGCAATATGTTAAGCATTCACTCTCTCCTCATAAGAAATTACTTAATTAAGAAACCTGGCATAGTTATTATTTGTATGCCAACAAGAAGAGTTCAACTGCAAGATTAGTATATAGCTTAACATACAATGTTTGGACTGATTTACTAGTATATTTATATAACTTTAGTCCTGTTGGTAATTACCTGGAAGAGGTTGCGATTCACGTGTATTTGAATGATACAAACATAAAATATAATTTCTAGTGTTTACAATAAGATCTGCTTCAAATAATACGAGGAATGTCGATGACTCTCAGACTGAATTTTATTCAGAAACTTTTCTCTGGAAAGAATGAAGAATGAGCAGTTTCCTTGCAATGAATTATACCAGAAATAGTGCCTGCACTTAATCATTGGGATTACACATAGAGTCCAGCCCATTTCCATTCAACCTTATTGTAGCATCTCTAGTCACTCACCACCTTGAAAATTCTTCATAGGAATTATCAGGTATTCACCTCTCCTCATCAGTGTTTCACTGAATTAATGTGGAATCTGGCATTCAAACACACTCCACAGACCATCACTTAAGTAACATCTTTATCATAAATCCATATCGGTTTCTCCAGTGACAAAGGCAACCTAGCCACACTGGCACTGTTAATGCATACTCAGTACCACCAGTTCCATGTGGACAACACATACATCACACATACAGATTACACTATCACATTACATCAATAACTGTAAATCTACATCTGCCTCCCTTGCGACTACAGCTGTAGATAGCCTCACTGGCACTGTTAATGCATGCTCACTACTATTTAAAGATATGAGCACCTTTGTTCTATTCTACAAACTGCTGAGACCATTTTTATCACATTATAAATAAAAAAATGTTTGCCCATATTCATGCAGAATCTCTTAAGAGCACTGATCTAGGACCTGTTTTGTTAGTAAAGTACAAAAGAGAGGATGTTTTCCACCAGTCTTTCACATTACTGCTGGGGGACTATTGTAGCAAAATTTCAAGCAGCTGGTTTGATGACTTGTGAACATCTTGATCACATTCCAGATCAATTGGGCCCATATTTGGAGTTTGAGCTGGATATTTGGAGTGGGCTCTTCATTTATTTCCAGAGCTGTATATCAAGACATTTCTCGCCAAGTTAAAAAAATATAATCAGCACTACACAACACAACACACCACCACCACGTCAGTGTCACTGCAGTGCTGAAAGATCACAGATGGACTGTGACAGATGGACTACATACAGTGCGTAATTACAGGTGTACAAAGTGTACCAATATGGGCAGTGGAGCTGATAAAATGAGTGTAGATACAAGGAGGTGGTCATAATATTCTGATATGACTGACTTCTGCTAAACATGAGCCACTTCCCGAAATGTAAGATTAGCTCTAAGCTGAACATGTCTGAATGTAAGAAGCAAGACGTCCTTATTTACGCTGGAACTTCAAAAGAAGACTGAATTTCGTCCAGTTCGGAAACTTTTCCACAACCAGACTACAATAAAATACTCTTCTCCTGCCCAAGTAGACAGATGGTCAGCAGGTAAGTTAATCATTTACTTGAACATAACGTAAAAATGTAAAAAAATTATAATAATAAAATAAAAACACTCTTAACTTCACCACTGCTGTGTTCTTACCTCTCTGAAAGGCATACACGCTGTCTTTGTGCTGACAGGTGAGCACAACAACAGTCCAGTTAAAAGTCTCTGTGAAAGTCATAGTGAAGAGGATTAACTCCGCATTAATCAGAAGAGCGGGCAGGTAAACATGACTGGAGACTTTGGTTCAGTCTCAAATCACCCTAATGGACGTACAGTGCACTATTTCCGCATAGACGTCTTTAACTCCAGTGTAGTATACTTAAAGGGAGTAGGGAGTTTGCGGTTCACGGTTAAATCTCTCTGAGCGGAACTGACCGGCGGATACTTCCGGAGTTACTCACATTGGGTAATGTAGTTTTCCTCTAGAAAGGTTAGCGATTCAGCCACTGAATTATTTAGCTTTTTTGTATGAATGGGTGTAAAGGTAAAGATTTTGGGGTAAAGATTCCTGTAGTTTAAAGACTCAGTGAACATATACAATATTTTTTTGTATTTTTTTGCATAATACCACATTAGGGTGCTGTATAAGCATCCAGAAAGGTTTAAATAAATATAAATCTCGGCAATAACAACAAAATCTCTGACAGTCATTTGTGTGTGAATTTCAAATTATATTACAACCAAACTGCAGTCCGGGCACACGTTTACATTGTTCACAACAAACTTTTATATATATATATATATATATATATATATATATATATATATATATATATATATATATATATATATATATTGCCGTGGCATCAAAACCAAAACAGGAAGAACAGGGTTAAAGGACAGAGATGCACTACAGTCTGTAACTGTAGCAGGGCCGTACAGAAACCTTTGGAGGGGCAAGTGCTCAAAGTCAAAAGGGGGAAATGGAGCATGAATTTGAAACACCATACAGAAACATACCTTACAATATAACCGGTTGATTTGTAGCAACCCAAATTCATAAAGAATGGAAGGTTACAAAAGTTACATATTTTATATTTATGCATATTATATATAATTTATGTGTATACAAATGTTATAAACAAGTTCTGATTTGTTTAAATGAGAGGTTGAGAAAATCACAATTCAAATTCTTCTAATGAATTATTGTTGTATTTATACTAATATAGTCAAAAATTATTTGAATAAGTATGTACATTGCATAGTTTTAGTGAAAAAAACCTATGCCTTATTGCCTCTAGAAACATACATGTAGGAAAAACACTGCAACTCACTCGACAGTAAAATTATATATATAATTATTATATATAATATACATATCAATTATACATCTCTCTGATGCACTTTGCCCATGAAACATAGAAACAAAAAGGAGCCATACATACAGGCATACAGACATACTTTTCCCCCTCAGCACGCTGTGTGCTTCATTAGCAGCTATAACTTATGAGAGTATGTGCAGAGTCAGACGCACACAGGATGCTGCTCACTTCACTAACGTCATCAGTCATCTTGCAAGAATACGTCGTGGCATGCACAAACAAATACCACTGTAAAACATATTCACTGGACTGTCAGCTGTATGGCGTCAAAACAGGCTCAGCTTAAGCGAAAACGTAAAACAGGTATTGTAAGTTTTAAGCATCATAAACGTAAATGTAAATCTGTAAATGAAACTGTAAAATCGTAAATTAAAAACATAATCATAAACGAAAAATACTGGTTGTAAATGTAATACACTTCCACTTTCGCTTCTCATTTTTATTTTTCACTTCACTTACTCTCCTTATGGTTTTAACACCACAGTTATATGCTCAAAAATTGTGTCACTATAAGTGTTTTGTATGGCTATGACTGTGGTGTACACAAGGAGTTAAATGGCAGTGAACAACTGAGTGTGAAGAGCATTGGGGTAGACTTACTAGTATTAGATGACTTATTGGAATGGGATCTTAACATATCAATTTAGAGTAGAGAAGAGGGGATGTTTTAAATGCAAAGAAAGCAATAAGGGAGGTATGTTCTTCTTAGATTATATTTACTACTACTAATAAAGATAATAATGCTAACAATAATATCTGTGATTGGACGCTCTAGAATTTAGGATGGTGTCAGGTTGTATAGGGAGGGGGCTTTGTGCCAGACGTTGGGATGGAGCTTTATGGGGCCCTGGCAACCCAGATCTGCTCCCCACCGTCTATGTAAGTCCACATTTTAGTAAGTAATCCTGCAAAGTGTGAATAACGCAAATGATTTCTTTTAAACAAGCAATTAAACAAATGTAATAAAACAAAGTGCAAAAGTTCTCATCCTTCACCCAAAACAACTCTGATTTAATGCAATTCGTAAAACATTGGGGTTCGTTTTCGGCTGAAGTAATTTGTGAATGGTAAACGTAACTTATGAAGTGAAAAATAAAAATGAGAAGCGAAAGTGTAAGTATTACATTTACAACCAGTATTTTTTTTTTTTAATGATTGTTTTTAATTAACGATTTTACAGTTTCATTTACAGATTTACATTTACAATTCTTAAAACTTACATTTACAATACCCGTTTTACATTTACGCTCAAGCTGAGCCTGTTTTGACGCCATACAGTTGTGCTCTCTCCGTATCTAGCAGCGCCTAGCTGCTGGGCACGTCTAGGTGGATCATGTGACCGACCGAGGGTAGATCTAAATTATAATTTTTTTATCATCATCATCATCATCATCATCTTGGGCCACACAGACAGACGTTCACACACTTAAAAAAACATATTGACAAAAGGGCACTTTGGGCAAAAAAGACAAAAGGGGCAGGTGCTCCAGCACCCTCCGCCCCCCCCTCTGCACGTGCCTGAACTGTACAACTACAAAGTGCTCCTATATGGTCAGTGGAGCTGATACAATGGACAATGAGTGTAAATACAAAATATGTGAAAGAAATTCAAACTGTCTTTCATTTGAACTTATTCTTTATTTTATAAAATACTCATCAATTTACTCTTCAATGACATGTTAACTCACATAACCCAATATAGTACAGACAACTCAAGAGTTCTTCACCCAGAAGAAATACCACATCCCAAACACACATAGCATTTCTTGTCCGTTATGTTATCATGCAGATACCCATGTTGGAGTGGGGATGGGTCTACAAACCAATGGCATTGAAAATGAAAGGGAAATAAAAACACTAAAAAAATATGACCTCTTTTAAGCCTCCGGGAAAAAAAGACTGGCTAAACCAGTCAGTTCACTCTCCCTCAATCTGACAGGGAAACTTTAAAGAACATTTGAATTCCCATTCACACACACACACCACACCCTGAAAGAATATGGCCTGCACTCCTCTGTGAGTAAAGCTTGGCAATATGGGATGCTGGGTAATAGTGGAATGGTCTGACCTCGAGCAACATGGGGATGTGTCTTAAAGGCACAGAGGCAGTGCTCAGAGGGCTTCGTCTCAGCCTGTAAAACAAGATCTATTTACAATGGCATGAACTCAATTTGGAAATCTCTAGTTGTTAGTCATTAAGCCCTCAGTAACCAACTCCCTACTGTGTGACAGCAGACACACCAAACACACCGTTTCTAGACAGTTACAGAATTTAACAGGTAAGGTAGTTCCAGAAATTCTGTAAAACAAAGAGAATAGTGTTGTTAAAAAGAAGAAAAATAATACTGAGCAAAAAACTTGGATAAGAATGTAATCTTGTCCGACACCAACTTGCATCAAGATAAAAAAAAAAAAACCCTAGCATAATACATAAACTTAGTACATACGTAGTAAAACTGCAGTGAGGACCCCAACAGCCCTTTTCTGCAAACGTCTAGGTCATAAGTTTACATTCACAGTAAAATTATAATGGCATCAGCGTGTTCTAAATCACATTGAGGCAGTTCTGGACAGTTTGTACATTTGTCCTAACCTTTTAAATACACAAATGAACATGAATCTACACCCACCAACATATACAGACTGATTCACCAGTAATTGATTTCCTCTACACAGCAGGTAGAACCCTGCTTAACCAGTCACTGACTTACAAAACCCTTCCCATCTTTCAGCACTCAAACTGGAAGGAAATGGTCTCACTCTGCTATAACATGGAACCTGACCCTGGCATCACTGTATACATCCATCTAAATTACACAATTGTATTAAATTCTCTCATCTAGCACCATCCCGCAAATGTTGGTCCAATGAATCTGCACCACACTGTGCATTTGTGTGATCAGCACAATTCAAATTAGCATGTTTAAGGAAATGTTTTTATATATTCAGAAATTGAGGCTATTTAACACTCAGTCATGGACAACGTTTCAACTGAACATAGTAGTCATCGTATACAGAACAAGTATAAGCAGACATCATTGGCATAAGCATAGACAAACATTTAACAAGAATGGCTTGTAGGAGGTGGAGGGGTCACCCTGAGTACAGGGTTTGGCTTAACAAAACAAAGAAGACAGATGGACCCCAGAGACCCCCCAAGTTTGGTCCAGCCATTTTGACAATCTGTCCTGTCAGGTCTGAGTGATTGTCCTTTCCCAAGTCTGTAAGTCTGCTTGCATGTTTGTATATATGCATGTATGTGAATGATTTGTATTAGCTTAGATTAGCAAGTGTCTATAGTCTTGTCAGTATATCAGGTTTAAAAACCCTAATGAAGTAAAGATGACTGTGCCAAAGCACACACTTTCCTGCTTACTCTGAAGGATAAATAACTACACAACATTAGGAGAGTGATGTTTTCCCAGAGAGAACATCCATCCCTAATATAGAAAAACAACCCAGTTGTTCAAGATGTTTTCCAACATATCAAACTGTCTAACAGCAGAGAGCTTAAAATGTAAGTGTACTAGAATTTGTGTGTAGAGTTAATCTTTACTAACTCTGGTGTATTATTGCATAGCAGCAAAATAAAAAATAATAAAACCTAAAAAAACTCCCCATGCCCCTGGAATTGGAGTAACATTTCTGAGCATGTATGAGCAGTCCAGTCAGAAAAAGTAAGGCAACCCGAGGAACAGAGCGTTGTCAAATACACACTCATCACCTCTCTCATTCTCTCCCTCACACATACATGTTTTGAGAGTAGTCATGCTTTGTGTGTGTGTGTGTGTGTGTGTGTGTGTGTGTGTGTGTGTGTGAGGGGCAGCTTGCAGCATTTAACAGCTTTAACCAAAATACATGCAACAATGAAGAATGTAACAGTAATATCAAGCATGTTATTCCTGAAATATATCAACAGAAGTCTCCCAGTCCTGTAGAATAAATGATTGGCACCCATCACCATCAGTCTGTGTGTGTTTAACAGCGGGTCAGTGTTGGAATGGTCTTCAGACAGTAAAGGAAAGACAGGCAGACATACACACGCATGTGCACACGCACTCTTTCACACAGTGACAATCAGACGGTGCTTGGAGTGCGCCACAGCTGTGTAGTGTAACGCCTTCCCCACTTTCCTCAAGACTTGCGGTGCCGTACAGGATCCGTGTTGCCGTTCAGTTTGCTGCGGCCAGAGGCCGTCACTGGGTTGTTGTTGCTGTTGGCAGGGAGCCTCTCTCGCTCTGCTGAATTCTCCTGCTTACGTCTTCGTGTCTCTTTGTAACGGAGTGTGATGTCACTGTAAACAGAGGAGAGGGTGTCAATCATACACACACATACACAAAATGTTTAGCACACAGTCCTCCAGCCACGCAGTCATGTCTACCCAAGGCCTCATTGCCATGGTAAACTTGTGGCAATGCAGGGGGGGATGGGGTTGTGCCATGTAGTGCAGGCTGGGTAGGCTTTAATCTGACTGACCGTTACACTGATCAAGAGGAAACGGTCTGACTGAGAAGAGGGAGTGACTACCTGCATTCACAGTAGTGCATGACCATTGCAATTTCAGCAGGGATGGACAGATAGAGAGAGAGAGCGAGAGAGACACAGAGAGACAGAGAGAGAGAGAGACAGAGAGAGAGACAGAGAGAGAGACAGAGAGAGAGACAGAGAGAGAGACACAGTGTGATGGAGAAGTAACAAAAAAAAAGGGAAAGACAGACAAAAAGAAAAAAGAAAAGCAAAGCTGAATCAAGTGAATAGTTGGGGTTAAAGAGGCATGCAGGAGGAGCAGCCTGGTGAGAATGACAGATGAAAGTGATGTCAGCACAGCAATCAGCTCTCACTCTACACCTACCTCTCCCTCACTGCACATGGACATTACCGCTGACACACACAGGGGAGAGAGAGACACTATCAGCTCAGCACACACACCACAGTGCTCACAACAGCAGCACAGCACACAAAAACAGCCAACAAATCAGAAACACACAATAAAGCGCGTTAACACTGCAAAAAGACTCATTTAAAACTTCCTACAAACCCAGAGCAAATAAAAAATTATCATTGATGTATTTGCATGCATGTGTGCATTGTGGTTAGTAATGACAATATTTTAAAAGCATACACCATGGATATCATCCATACTTAAAGAACACAGACTAATTGCATGTTTAATTGCAAAGAAAGCACTTGGTCCTATTTAGCTGAATTTACAGCAGTCAGTTAAACACATTTCTTTATTCATGGCATTTTTTAAAATACTGGTGCCATTTTTTTTCCTTAAGAGTATTGGACTATTTTCACCATTTTAAAAACACATTAAAATATTTACAATGACAATGTTCAGTTTCCTTTTTTCCAGCACATCACATATGACCTGATAACTGTTTTACACTTTGACACGGTGCATCAACATACTGGACTCAAAAACACATATGCTCACACCCCCAAAAATAAAGATTAAAATATTAAAGATTTTCTTTTTTAATCTAATAAATAAATAAATAAATAAAAGATTTAAAATGTTAGTAGTAAGTGAGAACATATAATGGAAAAATGAGACAAAATGAAGCAATATACACTAATTACAACAAAAGGGATGAGAGGATCCTTTTTTTGTCTACTTGGTGGCAGTGCCGTCATTTCGTGTCACATTACGTAGCTTCCTTGAGGGCGTCTCACCCCTCCCAGCTTGCTACTTTTTCCAGCAGAAATATTATATAACAATATTCAATTATCTTTAGTTTTTAGGTTTTCCTTAGTGCAGGGGTGTCAAAACTACGGCCCGCGGGTTAATTGGCCCACAAGAAATTTTATAAATAGAAAAGAATATGACCCGCACTTCAACTTTTGATTGAGTGTATTGCACTTCTTAGTTTTAACTGTTGATCAAGGCAGTTGCTCCACCAAAAAGGACAATCACAGAAGAAATTTACCCCAAGTTACTAAACATGGCAGAACCAAAGAAGCGAAAGGTAGAAAGTGAGTGCAGAAAATTTCCAACATGGTGGGAGAGTGAATATTTATAATATATTTAATCTGAAGCAGATTTGCTCCTTGATCAAGTGACATTTGTCCAGATTTTTGGCACGAGTGGCGTCGATTCAGCACCGCAGCTGGATGGCCTGATTTACATACCCAGCGCAGCTGATACTCACCAGAATAATTTATTAAAATTATATGCACTCCTGTTATTAAGTCCAGTTCAGTCTGTTAATGTTGAGAACCGTTTCAAACGAACGTTAATAGGTGTGTTGCTAAGCCTAATAACTTAAATAACAAGCTTGAAATGTACCCGTCCCATTTTCCCCTTTATTGTTTTTCTCTGTGCTGTAAATCTTCTGTAGAAGAAATCTGAGGCTGCTGTTCTGAGAATGAACTACCAAAGCCTTTTCTGAATAAATCAATAAAGATCCATTTATGGAAAGCTGTGATGAAGGCAGTTTTGTCTTTAATTATATTTAACAATATAACATATTTGACCACTTTTAATTTATTTTTCTAACTTTAATACACTAAAGTTAAGGCTATATACCTAAATTCTAGTGAGTGGCCCAGTCCCTCCTATATTTTCATATATGTGGCCCTCAGTGAAAAAAGTTTGGACACCCCTGCCTTAGTGTATCAACTTCAAACTGTGTCGCCACACTTCTATATTGTTCATGTACTGGAACATCTTTGGAAAAGGCACAAGCAGTCCTTTTTACCTTAAATATTTTTGTCACTTACCGGATAAAGAACCGCCACAGTGTCCAAGTGAAGATGAGGAGGATGCCCAGAATCCAGCACTGCGTAATGAAAAAAGGGATTGGAAGCATAATGGTGTTGGGATCGTACTTCACCACAATTAGGAATTCGGTCACTGTGATGGCCGCCACAAGCCATGCCTGCTGACCCAGCTTCTTATGGAATTTCCTAAAGAATGATCACAAATCTTTTACAAAAAGATCTTACATGAACAGGGTGAGAAGTTAAAAGCATTTTAAATGGTGACTAGAAGCAAGCTGCTGAAAGGCAGAGTGTATAGACATACATATCTTTACAACAGAAAAGTCAATATGATTTCTTTCAGCATATATAAACTATGAAAATAGTCAAATCTATTGTCATTAATGATACAAAAACTTCTATTGAAAAACTTTTAAATCACAACATTTAAGTTAAAATTCACATTTTTCTATTTCTCTCATCAGGATTTATTTAAGATAAATATGTCTAATGTTTTATGCTACATCACTGTATAATGCACTACTCCAATCCTGGGCAGCTGTGGTTGAGCAGTGATTTAACTGCTTAAAAGAGCTGAATCAACATTTAAATAGAAAGTTTAGTAGGTATGTAAGGATACTTAAAGATCAGAGACTCTGGCCACCAAAGACTGGAGTTGCCTTGAAAAGCAGATTTTAGAAGCAGATGGAAGAGACTAAATATTCAGGAGCATGTGACTAACGGGTCATCCATGAAGTCGTAGATTTCCCTCATGGCCACTCCACCCACGTTTACAAAGAAGACCAGTCGCAGCAGCACCAGGTAATGTTCTGGAGGCATCCATAACACAAACTTCAAATAGAACGTATTCAACTCAGCCAGGAGGAACTGCAGAAAGAAATATAACTTAATTCTATAACTAATGATGCAATACCTCATTACTCTTTTAAACAAGAGAAAAAAAAATTGCTACATATATCCATCAATTATTAAAAATTAGAACTACAATTAGTAATAATTAGTCGTTAATGGTAAAAATATTTTCTTTGATTTGGAAGAGATTACAGTGAGATCTCATTCTAACAACATGTAACAGGTTCACTATGTGTGAATCAGGTGTTATAGAGCATTTGAAACATTGGCCCAAATATTTGGCTATTCAGACTATTCCTGTTGGCAAGATATTTGGATTTTCATTTTCAGATTCCGATATTAATTTTTGTTAAATGTAGTGTAGGAGCCACATCAGGTTTGTGTGTAGTTTGTATGCATGTCAGTACCATTTGTTTTCACACTTTATGGTCCAAGACCTTCAGAATTTTCATCTTGTTCCAAACCAAAAAAGTAGCTGTGAAAGGTGCCTCAGTTATGGACTGAACCAAAGGACCAAAAATTGGTCTGGACCAAAAGAGGTGCTCTTGGTCCTAACTAAACTATGGTTCAGTAGATTTGCAGCAAGAAATACACTTTTTGGATGGTTTGACAACAATCATTGTAAGTTTCAACAATAAAGTGACGACCAGCCGGACGCTACAATATTATATTCTGGAAATAAACATTTTAATATCTTAAACAGTAACATTTCATGTATTTAGTCTGATGTTTTTAGAAAGATGTTTAAAACTATGACAGTGTTAAATTTAATATTGTGATAATTATCGAGATTGATCAATATAGAAAAATATATCGTGATAAAAGTTTTGCTGATATCGCCCAGCTCTAGCTGTAGATTACTTTTCTGTATTTGCACAACTCAAATGGAAACACAGGCAGAAAAAACAGTGGTAGTAATGAACAGTTAGTGTGTGATTGTTTATACCCCATATTTGCTCCTGGGAAAGTAACCAGCCTACAACAATGCCATAATTTGTATGATGACACACACTCACCATAAAGATGATGCCCAGCACTGCCAACCACCGACGAAGATTAGAGGCTGGTCGCCACTCAAACTTCACCCAGCTGTATGGGGTGAACTGGAATGCAATGCGCTTTATCTTCCCTCTGCAGACACAAACATTAAATTGGATGTTATTTTTACGTGTGATATTTCATTGGGATCGAATAAATGTAATAAAAGAAAAATGTAGTACAGGTAGAGATGGTGTTGATTAAATACCCAATCTAACTATCAGACTGATAACAGCAGTAAATTCTAGCTTGGATATCAGTAGAAAAAAATATGATTCTGCAACAAAGTTTTTGCATCATATTGTCAGCCATGAATTTCTTCTTGTGTGAAGTGTTTGTGGAGTTTGAATATAACATACTTTTATACAGCCATCATCACTGACATGCCTAATTTAAAGATCTCATTTTTGAAGCTTAGTAGTTGTGCATCAGTATCCAATAATCAATGCTATGGTAAATAAATAAAAAAATACTACACCTATTAAATACATTTGTTTTTGGTGAAAACTGATCTGAAACAAAATGGTAATATTTTTACATTCACTAATTATTGACTCAACAACTTAAAATAATTAAAATACCAGGAAAGTGACTTGGAGGTAGTAAGCAAATAGGTCAAAAAATTATCCAATGCTGAAATGCAGGACAATGCAAGACCATTCACACATAACACACAAGCCACCAGTACACTTTTGCATGATAACAGTCCTGAATAAGCACCTGATAATGGCCAGTTACTTTTGAACAAATCAGATAAGAGATGCACCTAATGGACTTGAACAAAAAGCAGTACAAAGTCCACAAGGTCAAACCTCATAGAAACCATCTAAAATTAAACATGTGGGAATTCCGTTAGCAGCTGATCGGTTCACTGAAAACAGCTGAGAACACACCACATATCAAAGTCCAGAGGCACATTTGGACAGATCTATGCTTTCCTCCTATCCCTCATCACAGCCACACAGCACGTAAATGAGACCAGTTATCACTGTGTATAAAATGGCCATCAAAAATGTTGATTTAAAACAGAGTCAACTGAAGCTTGGCTAGAAGGGAATATATCCAAGTACCACATGGGAATCAAACTAAACTTCTGTGGATGTAGTCTACAAAACTGAAGAGAATGTGGAAACTACCCATTCTTCCCACCACTGCCATGTGTTGACATTTGGAGAGGAGAAAATTGTAATTAAAATCTTTAAGATGTTAAATCACTTCCACCTGTCCAATTCCTGCCATTCAGAGGAGAAGCTCACATGTTCCACACTTATTCTGCACTTCAAAGAATTTACCATCACATCCATACATTAAAACACAGGACACCAAGATTGCTATTACAATCTGCACATTCTTTGTGGACTTATTTAGTAGAGGAAATGTGTAGTTTGTATTGCCAGGTACATTTTGGGATTGGGAGACCCACGGTAGATACTGCATGTTGTCCATGGAGGGAAACAGGCAGTCTTATCACCGTGGGAACAGACACCATGCTGGAGACATGAGACAATTGAAAGCGCCTCTTTATGACAAACATGACGCTGTTTGAACAAGCGCACCACTACAGAAGTCATTTTCAGCCCTTAGGCCACCCCAAATTCATACATAGCACAGTATAACATTTAAGGAATTACAGTGATTTATTGTTTTTACTTGTATGTGGGAATGTTCCACAGGCCCTGCCACTGATAAGGCTTCATAGACAGCCAGCCGAGTGTCTTCATGCCACAGTATATACCCAAACCATTACACACCAGCACATCCATAATCCACTGTGAGAGACAGAAAGGAGAAAGAACCATACAGATATGATTGGGCATGCAAAACAGCTTACATTTTCATAGGGTGTGACAAAGTGAAAGAAAGGTGAGAAAAGACTCACATGGTCCCACCAGCACTCAGAAAAGTTTGGTAGCTGGTGCTCCAGACTGTACTCCAAAAACTCAAACATCACACTAATGATCATACACATCCACCAGTCTCTGATCATCAGCGTCTAAGAGAGAGAGACACAGAGAGAGAGACACAGAGAGAGAGACACAGAGAGAGAGACACAGAGAGAGACACAGAGAGAGACACAGAGAGAGAGAGAGACTAGAATCCATGTTATAGATAACTAGAATAAATGATGTACTTTGTCAATAATACAACAGTACATCTGTTGTACTATAATGCTAATGTGCTGTGATCTGCTCTAAATATTTTACTTTTAATGGTCATTTGCCTCAAGCTTCAGTTTCCCAGCATGAGAAACAAATGTGTGATTCACCATGAATTATTGTAATGTCACAGACATCACACTGAGAAGCTTAATATCTGATAAGAAAATGCACACAATTTCCTTCTAGAGCACTGTACTTAGATTTTTTTTCTGTGAATAGCAACCAGAAAATGATGGACAATAGTCATTGGTGATTGTTTCTAATGTTGCAAAATAGAACTCAGTTCCCAACACAGACTGTTCTTAAATCATGTTTTTAATCTGTTCTAGCTGGTATTCTTTAAATGAATACTAAGGTTTTCCCA
>BRDA01002609.1:0-13924 GCA_036984385.1 Crenuchus spilurus | reverse complement strand
CACACAAGAGAACTTTATGCAAATACCGTACGACACGCAGCCATCTGATTGGCCGACACCCCCAAAAGCCGCCACAACAACAAAAAAAAAAAAACACCTCCCCCCCGACCCAAAATTTTGGTGAAAAAGGATGATCACCAATTTTTTTTTTTACTTGGCCTAAGTTAGAACTGAAGCTACAAGGGGAATATTGCAAACAAATGCTACAACTCAACAATCACCAAAATAGTCCAGTAGTTTCAATGAAAATACATCACTAAAACTTCTCTCAAGCTGCTCAAAGTGCATCCAAGGGCCAAACCTTCTGCAAAATATACATTAAATTTCCCATTAAGTATTTCTTTATAAATTCAGCTTACACTGCGATAGGTGTGTACACGCATTCCAGGCCCATTTTTTGCACATACACAATGTTTATAAATAAGGCCTCTGGATGTCGTTTCAGCTGGTTGTCAGAGGTGATTTTGATGGAAAGAATGGGACTACTAAAGGTGACTATTGTATTTGTTAGCAATGTATTGCAGTTCTAGATGTAGAATAAGTTTGGACTCATGTCAATGGCTGAACTGTTAAGAGTAAATTTTTCGAGTGAATCATTCCTTTGATTTCAGAGTGAGTTATCCCAACAATGAGATTAATGAGCTTGCTACTTTACATTAAATATGATGCAAGTTGCTGAATTTACCATTTTGTTCCTTTGCATTCATATATTCCAAATATTAGAAAGTTTCCCAGCACACGTCAGCTTGAATGCATAACCAGCTGACTAAAGACTGGCCAGGTGCATTGGAAACCCATATAAGGCCAACATGGCAGCAACTCAGATGATGAAAAATAAAGAGAAGCTCACCAACCTTAATGTACCAGCCAAGAAAATGAGCAGGAACAAAGCCATCCATCTTGTCCTGCAATAAAAAACAGCTGCAACTTAGCACAACAGACTTGAACATATGTGTGAATCAGTGAATGTGTGCGTTAGGGTTATTTATACCCAGATGTTGTGGAAGGGGTCAGTGGTGTTTCCGGGATCATAGATGAGACAGTTTCCTCCATAGTCTCTCTCTGGCAGAGGAACACCCAGCTTTGGGTCAATGTACTTCATAAATATTCGCCCATCCTGCACAGTCTGAAAGAGCCGCATCATATAAACAGAGTGCCTTATTATATTACACTGCAAAAGTATCTAAGCAAGTGAAAGTATCTTAAATCTACAAACTGCATTTCCGGAAAAGTTGGGACACTGTAAAGGCAATAACGGAAATCTGTTGTTTATTAATTAGAATCTTCATTTAACAGACAAAAAATATATATATTTTCAGTGTTTTCAATGACAAAATTGAAATTGATGCCTGCAACACACTCCAACATTATGGGACAAAATATGACTGGTGACAAGAGAGATCATCAAGACTGAGTATATAAAAAGGGCATTCACTAAAGGCTTTGTCTTTGCAAGCTAGGATAGATTGTGGTTCACCTGTTTGCACCAAACTTACTGAGAGAATTTTCAGTCAGTTCAAAGACAATGTTTCTCAGCACAAGACTGCAAAAAAATTCATCTGCAGTTCATATCATAAAAACATTCAGGGAGACAGGGGAAGTCTCACTGTGTAAAGGCCAAGGGTGGAAACTGCTGCTGAATGTTTGTGACCATCGAGCCATTAAGTGATATTATTTGAGAAACCAGCCACATAGGCTCAGGTGTACTTTGGAAAATCATTGTCACTTAACAGAGTCCGTCACTGAATCAAGAAATGCAACCTGAAACTGTATTATGCATAGAGGAAGCCATGTATAGATTTTGCACAGAAACAACAGAGTTCTGTGGTCACAAAGTCATCCGAGATGGACCAATGACAGTGGAAATGTGTTCTGTTGATAGGAGTCCATGTTTCAGCTTGTTTTTGGAAAAAAATATACATCAGAATCTATGTCCAACAAAACAATATAAGCCTTCACATCAGTGGCATAGATGCACAACACCCATCCTGTCACAGATACTATTTTTGGCACTTTTTTGGTAAGTGTGCATGATCTTTATCATGTCATTGCCTATATAACATATGATGCTGTAATAATGACATCTTTTCCCAGGAACTCGGTTTATTTCAACTGGACTGTGCAGAAGCTAAAGTCTTGTATAAAGTAGGAATGAGCAAAAATTCAACTTGCAAAAATGTAACAATTACTATAATTAACAAAAAGAATTAAGTTTCATTTTGTCTGTTACGTAAAGGTTTAAGTAAATTACAAAATTAATTTATTATTGCAATTTGAGAAAGTTTAAAGCTTATCATAAGACTAATTAACTTACAATAACACATCAAATGCAATATTATTAAATATTAAAACTGTCTGTGCACCCACTTGGAAAAGGATGAAGATGAGGAAGAGCTCGTACACAACACTGACGCAGAGCCAGAAGCGCCAATAAGCTGAAAGGAGAAAAAGCATGCATTATGAGTCAGCAAAAGATTTTACTCACAAAATAAACATGCACTTGGGAAATGGATCCAGCATCCTGAAAGGTGATTTACATATGGATGACATATATACTAGCTGATTGGAAGCACACACCAGGCCTTACTCAGGAAACCCTAAAAATGTGAATAGTTGCAAATTCCATCATTCACAGATTCACCAACTAACACCATGTGTTTACACTCACAGGTCAATTAATCTTTACTAACATACATGTACTTAAAGCAACACCTCAGAATAGCAGCCTACATTGCCCACTAAAAGTGTACTATGGTGCTTCACTCAATCCCTTACGATTTCTAAACCCTTCTCTCCATTGACTCCAAGGCTAAATATCTCTCCTGTTTCCTCCTGAGCTGGTGTTTCCTCCCAGACTCCTCTGTTGCCAAGTTACTTGCTACAGTTTTAATAAGGTAAGCCCTTCTTTTGGTCCCAGAGAGCAATGGTTCCGCTCATCACCCACCACACCCTGCCACTGTGGGACTCCACTCTTACCGTCCCTCATGAGCTCACTAGCAGTAAAAAAAATAGGATAAGTCCAAATGCTACACTGGGTCTCTTCAGTATTGCTTCCACTGGAAACAGGTTCTAGAAGTTAATCTAAGAACCACTACACTATTCATTAAATACAATGTGGATTTATGAAGCCTCCTTGAGTAACAGGTTAGAGGGCAGGCAGAGCAGCAACAGTACATACTCGCCAAGCAGGCTAAGTGAGTCTGTGACAATCACTTCCATTCTTCTGTGACATATGTAAGGGACGATGAGGATTACATGTGTATCTTTGGGTTTAGCCAATGCTTGTCACTGGGAGAAACCCCTGTGTTCATAAACTAAGAACTGAATTAAGAACCGCCTGCGAAAGAACAATGAACAATAAGGTGAAGTAGTTTATTTAGAACATCTTGAAAAGCATAGCAACTTGGCAATCAACACTGATCAGGTCAGCGAGCAAGTTCCGGCTGATTGCAGAACAATGACTGGCTATGTGAGGTCGAACATTAACACAAACCTGCCCTTGAAATCACCATGAATATAAATGCAAACTTCAACATCGTAAACACAAACATGAGATCCCATCATAAAGCTTAGTTTGTTGCTCTGCAGGCTTTATGCAAACAAAAACGGATGACAAACCTCTGTGAACATGTGGGGAATTTTAGCAATGTTCCTGCAAGGCTACCTTCCTAGCATTTCAATCATGTTCCCTTCCTCCCTCTTCTTCACAGATTCACTTCCTCTCAAAAAGGATGTGTGTGAATGCCCCAGCTGCTGTGGTTTATTAACATCTCACTTTAATTTGGGTGCAGCAGCAATATTTACAGAATGATGAGCATCTGAAAGCTACAGTATGTATATCTGCTCCCCTAACACTTTCATTATGCAACCAGCATAGCATGTAGAGCTCTGTAACTGAAATTCACCCATCTTACTCTTTTACAGTGAATTCTATCATGAGTGGTATCAGTTGTCCTGCACTAAACTTACCTGGATGTGGTCTGGAGAAAGGTCCATCTTTGGCTTGAGTCACTCCAAAACAGAGGAACACCAAAATACTAGCCACAATCCCTCTGAAACACATTCACATACACAGTCATTATGTTATATTCAATTATAAAGCAAGACAAATGTGTTGCATGTGTGTGTTTGAGCCCCCTCAGTTACAAGTTTCACTGACATTCACCTGTACAATTTCAGTAGAGTAAGGTTACTGTTTACCTCATTACTTAGTTATCAGTCACTCCCACACTCATTCAGGCCCAATCTTGTAATGTGCAACATCTTGGAAATCACTACTCAGCTTCACAAATGGGACCAACCAAATGGGATCAAATATTCTAGTATGCATTGCTGAATAAATTGTCTAGGACTATTCTCACCACTGTTTATGTTAGATAATCAGTCTGCTTTGATAGTACACTCCTCTGAACTCGACAGTAATCTACAGCAGACGCTGTCCACAGATAATCTTGTTAGGCAGCAGCCACCTTCTGATGAGAACTCTCAACCCCACCCAGCCCCACAAACTCAGCTTATTTCTGTGCACTCCACTTACAGCTAACAGTAAAGGGCAGCATTCAGCTAACCACGTGAAGGCTAACAATGTGGACAGTGAAGGACTGACTCCTCATGTGCTCTATTCTGATATCCAACATTTAGAGGACATTTAGCCTAATCAAGTAGTAGGAGCTGTGTCATCCAGGTCAGGGTTACACTGACATCATGAGTAGTTTGTGTTGACACAAATATGGCCTCCAACAGGGTTAGTGTTTATACACATACACGTACTCGGCTTTGTGCTGTAAACTGTGTCCTATAATAAGTGACTTTTGTTCACACAAAAACGTACCTCTTTGTGTTATAGGCTGTGTCTTGTGGTGTCTCTTCCAACAGTGTCACGTAAACCAAAGCACACGTTAGTATGAACAGCACAGTCAGAGTGTGTGCTCTCCTGCAAAGAGAAAGAGAAAGAGATGAGAAAATATATGAGACACAGAAATGTTGTAGAGATCTTGCCACTGATTAATTTTATATTGCAGAGAAAAAGTAGAAATTTAACATGCTACAGCATATGCCCCACAGAGAACGGCTATGAACCTCTTCAGTTTTTGCACTCTCAACACTTGGCACAGGTGTACAGCTTGAACGCCACACTGGTGGCACCATACCAAGCCGTTTTCCTCACCTCAAAACCTGTTAAGCTGTTGAGGGCTTTTAAAGGCACAAATACTCACAGTGCAAGAGCCTTGTTGCCTCTGCACATGTTTCAGAAAGAGAAGCTTATCAGGCAGGGCTGTTTCACAAATGTATTGTCACAGTCACAAGATAATCATGATGTGTCAAACATTTCAGAATTGCTTATCTGTCATTTAAGCAGCAGACTGACAGAGGGCTTTAAAAATTAAATGTACAATCCATAAGGCTCATGACAGTTTACGGTATGTACATGACTGCACCCATTCAATTCACTGCCCACCCCCCTTACATCTGTCCAGCTTAAAGACTTTAATGGATCTGAGCTTGCTCTTTCTGCTGAGGAGACAGGATGGCAGAAAAGCCAAAGCAAAGCTGGAACGCTCTAATGCTCCCAGAGGCAGACAGCAACAAACAGTCTCACATTAGCCTACTTCACCTGTCTCTGGGCTCTACAAGGGAAAAATCAATCCTGAGTATTTGGCTCAGTCTAATGTCTACTTGTTTATATGTATTAGTATTAATGGATACTGCATAATTCAGCAGGCCTGCAGTTGCTCAATAAGACTCTTGTGCTGTACAGTTTAGGCAGTTTTCCATCAGAGGATCCCTCATTTAGAATATCTGATGTATCAGCCTATTATTAAAAATCTTCTTACGAGTCAGAATAATTAATAAACATAAAAAGTTCTGGGCTTCCTAGGCCTGACTGACAAACCGTCTGAAGTAACTACTTTGCACCGTCTCGGATTAAAATACTATTCCCAGCACCACCGCTGCTGAAGCCAGCCAGCTCTCAAAACAGCATTAACCCCACACGGACTTACCAGAAAAATGTGATGGTTCCGTCGTCAAACACTTCGCTCTCGGTGCTCCGGCGGCCGGAGCTCTCTCGTGTGGCCACTTTCGCAGCTCTGACACCGTGGACAGCAAGCTCTGTCGCGCCGTTGACCTGCTCCTCTGTAAAGGATTTAGAGGCCACTAGCACCGCTGTGCCGCTCCGCTTCGTCTCCGCTTTAGCCATGGAGCTCCTACTGAAAACGCTCCCAGCTCAAAATAAACGATCCTCCAACGACTGAGAGCAAAGCAACTCCACAGCGGAGCTTACGACCAGTGAGCTAAACGAGTTGCTGTCTGACCAGATCAGACTGACCGGAGGAACCAGATTCATCAACACTCAATGACTCAACTGCACGTGCTGACTTTATGTGCGCTGTTTCGAATGAGCAAACTGTAATACGGTAACGTTACTCTAGTGATGTTTTCTTCTAGAGCTGCTCTTCGTTTCTTGTCTCTGGGCACTAAGATCTCACTCGGGAATATTTAACACATTTCACATATTTATCAGTAAAAGTCAAGTTCAACGACTACCCAAGCTCACAACACAACCCAGCCCAACCCACCTTCCAGACTGAACACAACACAACCCAAACCAAACCAACCCAGCTCCCACACTCAACAAAACCCTACCAGGTGTTGTGCTGAATTCAGCACCCCAGCCGCGAGAGGCATCCCCTGTCGGGAGCGCGCAGGCTACGTGATTTGTTTTGAAACCGGAAGTATTCCGCTGCATATTTTTTGGATTTTGGATTTTCTTGTCGATCAAAAAAGAAATTAATGTAATGCATATCAGTCAAGAATAAAGAAAAAAATCATTTTGCGGATGTCAAATGATGACCTGTGTGTTATTTAAACAATGATGTATAGTAAATAATTAAATTAATTTTAACTTTGAATGTTCACTTTGTACCACAACAATTTCACTGTCCTCAATATTATGGTCAATATTACCTATCCTCAAATTAGGTGTTTGCTGATTATTCAGCAAAATGTAACATTGCGCTGAATGTATGAAAAAAAAATTGGCTCTCACTAAAAACCAGGGATTTCGAGGTTGACGTTTTTGTGGGTGTGTTTTTGGGCGGAGCTTTATGGCAGGGAGGAGCATTGTAAGGGTCAACACTCATGCGCAGTTAGAACCCGCGCAATTCAAAAGAGACTGAGAGGAGCAGTCGTTTCAACACAACGGGATCTCGATTAGGAACAATAAAGGTTACAAGTTCATTTCCCGAGTTCACTTGGTTTTTCACAGTCATTATGGGGATGATAAACTCAGAAAAAAATGTGTGTATTTGTAAAGCTGTAATAAAAAGACATTAAAAATAACCGGATGTTGATACCTGAAAGGTATAAATAGAATCCTATCGTGTCATAGAGCAAAAAAAAAAAAAGTTTAGAACTAAAACCAAAAGAATTCATTAATTTATTTAATAGGCCTTATATTTCATGGCTTCATACACATTTTCACCAGGGATGCACTTTCTGACTAGCTATCCTGTTTCATAATCATAACATAATATCTGTGGGATTGAGGGTTGAGGTTGCTGAGAATTAATTAGAAAGAGTCACGCGCGTGTGAAGAGAGTAAAGATGTTTTATTTTAAAGTAGAGATGGAAAAGTTTACAGAGATGTTTCTTGGCTGCGACTTGGGTACTCTCTCCCACCGTCAGTGGAAGTGTACACAATTTATAGAAAATGTTATCAATTGTTCCATAAACAATCTTCCCCCGAGCATCAATGTTATAAACCGATGATACACAGGCAGAAAAGAGACAAACAACTCTGAAAGAGTTCACAGTAACATAAGAGAATCAGAATAAAATATAGGATTAATATGAAATTAATCACTTTCCAACATATCCTTTAAGCGTCATTGTAGAGTGGGCTAGATTAGGCTACGTTTTCTCCATACTTTCTGCGACGCAACTTTGCGCAGCTCGATCATTTCAGACTGGGGTCAAGCTATCCGCGCTTCGGAAATTGACCGTCAAGCCATCCGCGCTTCAAATCTGAATGCACGTATAGGCGCGTCATTACGGTTTTTCATTACTGAGAACACTACATCCGCTTTGGGACAGATAGAGAAACAGAAACCTACGTTTGAGCAGCGATGCCTCTGTTACTACCTCACTAAATGCATGCAATGATGAAATTGACTAAAATTAACAAGCCATTATGAATATTTTTCGTTTTAAAGCACTTTAAAGAGGCAGAGCACGCATTATTTCATATATTTACGTTTTTTGTACTATTATATAAACACTTAATTGGCTATGAGCAAGTACGACCACTGAGCAAGTCTATGAGATGGCTAGAACTCAAAAAGAGTTACTGATGCACGTTAAAACCCGCAAGTTACGTTACTTAGGTCATGTGATGAGGCATGCACATGAGAGCATTGAAGGGAGTGTTATGACTGGACTTCTGGAGGGAGTCCGAAGACGTGGAAGACCAAGAATAACCTGGATGGATAACATCAAGACATGGGCTGGATTATCAGGTGCTAGCCTGCTACAAGCAACCAGAGACAGATGGCATTGGAGAGAAGTGACTCGTCTGTGCAGCCTACTATCGCGAAGCGATGACGGCGTGTGACATGACATGACATAATTGGCTATGAATGTTAAAACTGGTGGACATGTAGAAGTACAGATTACATTTTACTGTCATTAAACAAAGGGACCTCTTGGCTATCAACTGTATCATTTTGGCAAGATTTCACAGTATACTTTTCTCAAAGTCATATTAAAAACCTACTATTGTGATATGTATATGGATTTCTCAAAAAATACCCATAATGCCTAAACCATTCCGCCATCATTAAAGGCCCAGTATGTAGTTTCCATCGACATCTAGTGGTTTAGTTTCCATATTGCAACCAACTGAAAACTTTTTCCACAGCCCGTCCCTTCCAAACACGAAGGACTCTCTACAGTGGCCGTAAGATCTCATATATCTTTGATACTCCCGAACGCGATATCTAGTAGCAGCTTTAGAGCTAGGGATATGTCAAGTGGTAAGATTAATTTTAATTAGAAATTTAGTAAATGTAATATGTAAAATTATCATAGCTACAATGCAGACGAAACATTTTCTGCACTTCAGTAGTACTATTGTAAACGTTAGCTGTTTTCTGTACAAAGTAATAAAGTAAACGCATCAAACTGCTTCACTGGAGACAGATAATGCAGGCAGGACACATTTTTCTCTAGTCAAGGTAAGGTTGCCATGTTCTGAAGAAGGCACTTCAGCCGATAAGAGTTCATACGGTCTCATATTGGCTAAGCTCGCGAACTAGCGTTCCACCTTAAATGCTGCAGTAACGTCCAAACAGTAGCGTTCAGCTCCGATGTCCTGCAGCACCATTTAAGGTGGAATGGGGGAAAAACACTGCGCACACGAATATGAAGCCAAGTTTCGTCATATTTTCCTTTCTTTGACGATTGAAGTTGTTTTCTCTTCTTGACGAGCATAAGAACGTTCCGCCATCTTAACAAACAAACCAAAAAACCTTTATTCTTGCTTCTCCTCCGCGTATTTCTTCTTATTGAGGTATACGTTTATTTCTTCTCCTGTTTTGTCAGCCAACGGCAAAACAAAGCTACAGCGCCATCGAATTGGAGTGGCCAATTCGTCATTACAACACAAGCGGTTTTTGCTAACCTCGTTTGTCCTTTTCGAACTACTGTAGAAACATGGCAATGCAGCATGGCGCCCTCAGTCGGTGTTCGACCCGCGACCAATGTAGATATAAACAGCTTATTCTAAGGTAAAATAATCAAACAACTTTAGTTTATAATGATTAGATGTGTTTTTAATAATTTTTATTAGTGATTATATTAAATTCTGCTAAAAGATAACCCAAAATATTACATACTGTGCCTTTAAACAGAGGGACCTGTTTGCTATCCACTGTATGATTTTGGCAAAATTACACTGTATACTTTTCTCAAAAAGTCTCATTGAATATGTACTGATATGGATTTCTCAAAAAATACCCATAATGCCTATAAACCAATCACAATATTCTGCAGAAGAGGCTGCAGTATGAAAACATTTACCATTCCATTTTTATTTAAAGTGCCGCATTTAAATCATGCAATATTGCAACGTAATTATTACATTAAAAATAAAGAATGCAGTTACATATTTAACATAGTTTTCCTAATATTTCAACAATTTAAGTGTCATCCCCAAGTGGCACACCTTGTTGATTAGTACAGGTTTGGAAGACTTTTTACTTTTACTTGCTGATCCTAAAACAGTCCATAATAAATACTGTTGTCTATGGTTCATTGCTCATCATGCAACATTGTAGGGGAGGTATTATTATTCACTAATGATTCCCCATTCTCCTATGAGACTACTATCAGAATATTTCCACAGTATTATACACAAAACAGGTATAGAAATCAAATTAAACATTTATTTAAATTTTTTTATATCAATTTAAATTTTATTTAAATGTATCATGAGTTGAATGTATTTACTGACGTTTCATCATAATAGTTCCTAAGGTAAAAGGTTTTTAATATATGTGACCCCGCCAGGGAAAATCAGGCCAAAGTCACTGGGCAACTTATTGAGATATCGTGTCACTCACATTAGCGACAAAACTTAGCCACTCAGTATTATTGCTGTAAATGAAAGATAATAGTCTCAGATATCTATCATAGTACATATTTTTGATCAAAAAACAAAACTTAAATTCACAAAAAAAGTTGTTTTGAAAAAAACTAATTTTGGGAAAAAAAAATGACTTTGACCTGGTTTTCCCGGGCGGGGTCACATATGATAAATGTCCTTTATAATTCTTGCTACTTTTTAAACTGTAGTTTTATTTGACCCAGCAACACAATTTAAAATAAATATAATTGGCTATATTTTTCTTGCATTTAAACTGCAGTTTAAATTTTGTCAATGCCATTTTAGGAAAATCATTGTTTCGCTTAAATATTTTTTTTAGAACAAACGTTTTGGAGAAATTGTGTTTCTATATTTATTTATTACATGGACAAGTAAGTAGACACCCAGTTGTCACGTAAGCTTGTGTTTGCTGAAGATGTACTTATTGTAATGTAAACTACCCCTGTAATTTTCACTATTCAGACAGGACTTTACCTTACATATTTGAACCTTGTTGCAGGTAATGGTGATAAAAATAATTACAATGAATGAGCCCATTAAAAATTCTTCCAAATAAGGATTGTTTATTGTACATAATTAGTTAAGAAAAAATAACCAAATATAAACAAATATACATGCATAGACATTAACCAAAAAAAAAAAACGAAAATTATTTCTGCATCTGGGGTGGCACGGTGGTGCAGCAGGTAGTGTCGCTGTCACACAGCTACAGGGATCTGGAGTTGGGGGTTCGACTGTTTTTGAGGAGTTTGGTGTGTTCTCACCGTGTCCTCTGAGTGCTCTAGTTTCCTCCCACTGTCCAAAAACACATGTTGGTAGGTGGATTGGCGACTCAAATGTGTCCATAAGTGTGAGTGCATGTCTTGCCCTGTGAAGAACTTGTGTCCCCAGTGATTCCGGGGAGGCTTTGGACCCACTGCGACCTTGAACTGGATAAGGATTACAGACAATGAATACATGTCTTCATCCTGAAAATGTAAGACTTTTAATGAATGAATATAAGGTCTCTAAGCTGGAGTTTTGGGGACCTTGATGCCATTATTTCGCATTGTTTTCCAGCATATTATAGAATTTTTTTTCAATTTACTCTTCTGAGCTGCAGTACGGGCACTGCAATTCCTCTTCTGTATTAACAGCAGTTTCAGGGATGCTGGCACAAGAAGGATGGAACCACTCTTTGCAGTCAGTGCACTGCACCATGACCTCCCCATTGTAGGCTGTTCTGCACAAGCAGTGAACATCAACTCTAGTCTGTTGTGCTTCCTTATTTTCGTGGTGTTGCCGAGGTCTAATTTCAAATCTTGTTGTTTCTTGCGTGAGAGATGCATAAAGTTGTCCTCTGACCCGCTATTGTGTAAAACAGCACTCTTCTGGATGCAGCCCCCTACAGATGGCATAAGCAAAAGCAATGGCCAAAAAGCCACATATGTTGCTTTTTTGTTGTTGTACATCTGGCTGAATCACCAGAAATTCTGGGGCCCCTGGCCGCAACATCCAGGATAATGCCTGTTTTGCAGTGTTATCTAGTTTGCGCATTTGGCTGTCATAGACACAAATTTGATGCTCCTCACAAAAGATATTGCTGGCAGTCACCCAATGATTCCCACCAGTGTTTAGCAATTGAATAAAGGGTCGTCTAGGAGTAGTGACTATCCCTCCTGATTTGAGTCCACTGTATAGTAGAACCGACTGAAACACATCAATTTGTGAATTTTCTTGGGCAAGGTAGTAGCATGCCAAGTCAATTTCATCACTAGTAAGCCAGTAATCCTGATGTAAGATGTTGCTCAGGAGTCGAACAGTTGGTGCTTTTTGAAGTTTTTGTACTGGCATTTTGTCTAGTGGACTGAAAGACTGCCACATTGGTCCAAGAGAGATTTCACTCTTCTTGTTTTTTATGTTTGTTTGTTTTTTTGTCTTTTTTTTTCTTCTCACTAGGTTGGGCTACTTCCTTTGCAAAAGGTTGCTGTTAAAAACAATACAATAATGCTACAATTAAATTCAGCTATACAAAAGGCAAAGATAAAAGAAAGAATGTAATGTAATTGTATGAAAAAAAGACTGTTCTAATAAGGAAATACAGAAATCAACATTGATGATTTGTTGCATGTAATTTTTTTTTTCTAAAATGTAATTTTATAGCTAACTATAACTTGTAAACTCAGAATTTAAGGGAAATTAGGTCACATGTAAGTGCATTAGTAAACAATTGAGATTACAAAAGAATAACTTGTAATAATATAGAACTGAATTAATGAATTCATACCCCATTTGTTCCCACAGAAATGTCCTCTCTTTTCCTGCATGACTTGGTGTGTGGTGAAACAGCAGCTAGTATATAGTACAAATACACTAAGTTGTAAAGGAATTTGCAATACAATATAAATTCAATATTTTTTTAATTCATGTATAAGTACCTCAGCAGCAGCAGTATACTTTGGTTTGATGTCATTCAAGTCCACATTTATCGACTGTTTTTGTTTTTTCTTAAAGGAAAAGACAATTAAATATATTGCAGTTTTGAATGAAAATCAAAACATAAATGGCAAATAAAACATTTGGTGATGGAGATAGTTACCTTTAATGAAGATGGACTCAGAAATGGGAATGGTCCTTTTATAGGTGCCACATACACTCCCCGTCGTGGTTGTTTCTTCTGTTTCCACTTCTCAGTCTCAATTCGATATAACTGTAATCATACATTTGGAAATAGATATTATGTCCTGACACTCTTCAATCTGTTCTTGCCGATGAATTACTGAGTCAGACAGTAATAAGGAAATTCAAATGCACTATTAGTAGTAGAATACCTTTCTGATGGATCTTTTGCAGTCTTGATAATCCCTCAGTGAATGGCTTGATAGGTGTTGACAAAGTCATCAAGCCTAATCAGCCTACGCTTTTGAAAGCGAATTTGCTTAAGGTCCCACTGACTTTTCTCCATGCCTTGAGTTTTGTTACTGGTTGTGTAGTTCTAATAAAAAACAAAATCCCAGTTATATACTGTTAAACAGGGGTAATATAAAATATAAATAAAAGCTTGATGTCTTTTGACTGTACACTAATGGGCTGACTTAAAGGTGAAGAGTAGAACTGTGACAGGTGAAAATGATGTAGTACAATCTACAAAGGGTCTTTCTTCTCTTGAGAATACACAAACATTTACCAGTGTCTTACAATTAGTATTTTAATAATTGTTAAAAGTTACATTATTTATTTTGATTATTTCTTTCATCAAGGTCCTGGGTAGAACTTAATTTG